>WJEZ01002690.1:0-12742 GCA_009869925.1 Thalassaphorura encarpata | reverse complement strand
TGGGAGTTTCCAATAGAAATTGCCCCAAAAGTTCAAAAGTTGTTATTTTTTGTTATTCGTAGTTATGAGACCTCCTTATGTAACTTAGCTTTGCTGTCTACTCTCCTTGATTTTGACAAGATTGCCATAGCTTTTACCGCGAATTTCTAATGATTCCTGATATCATTTCATTAGATTACATTTTGTCTTATGACGCATAAAATAAAATCAGATTGTACATATGTAATATGTTGCATGGTTGGACTTGGTAAGATTATGCTAGGATAAATTTCTGTAGACGGTGCCAGAAATTTCAATCTGAATTCTTGAGCCTAATGGATGTAATTTGGTCGCTATAGTTTAGCAATTTCGCAAGTCAGATGCATAAATTATTCAAACACAAAGCTAGGCTTCCATCCATCTCCCATAACTTCCCTTAAGAAAGGATTGCTTTCTCTTAGAAATTTTGAACTAAATCAGTCGATACAAAACTTTTGCCTCAATTGCAATTTCCAAATAAGCCAGGACATCAATGATCTCTGAAATTCAGAGGGCTCAAGCCCTGTTTATAAATTGTGGTTATTATTTGGGAATGCTTCCTGTTTATATGGACAAGAATACATTCATCGTTCAACATGTAACGTCCAAGCTAAAACTGATAAGATATTACTTCTTGCAAGTGGTCATATTTCTTCAAAATACAACCCTCGGTGCTCAGTATTTCGAGGCTTTCTTGAAAGGCAAACTTGACTTTTCGACTCCAAAGGTTTTAATAGCCACTGAAGTCATTGCTTTTTTCTTATTCACTGGGGTTTTACACTTTCACACCATTTGGAAATCCCATGAAATGGCTGCACTAATCAACAATGCCAATATTTTCTATCATCGATTTCAAGGTAACAATAATTATTATCCTTTTCTACAAGTTTCCTTTCTGATGATTATGTGATATCGTTTAGAAATTCGAATGGAATCTGACAAAATACTTGGTCACAATCTCAACCTATGTGGGAAAATCTTGAGAGGATTCTTCTTGGGATGTAATCTCTTAATTATTATCGTCGTTTCCAATTACTTGCACTCATGTGAATTCAACTACTACAAATGGACCTTCAGTGTTTGCGTAGTGGAACTTCAGGTCGATGCAAACAATAAAACAACAGAAGTATGGAGACATAAGTCCATTCCAAATATTTTCACATTTACCATCTTCCAACTTCTTGGAGTTACGGAGCAAGTTGTTGCGTGCTACATATATTTGGCCCTCGCTATTCCTATTGTTTTTATATCCTTAGAAACCCAAGCTGTAATCATGTGAGATTCTCAATTTTCTTTGGTGGATAAGGGTAAAAAGAGTTTGTTGATGTGATATGTATTTTTATAGGCAACCAGAAGTCGGATCATATTTTGCCAATTACAAAAAATGGATCAGACATTATCGATGCATGCAAATCCTAGCGTCGCAAATCAACGATTGCGCCCGGAGCTTTCTCTTGCCTTTCAACGTTGCATGTTTACAGGCCATCATTGTCTTGCTGAATTACATTGTTGTGCGCAGTTACATTGCTGATACCTCCACCACCATAGCCATAATTTTCACCAACTCTTTCCTCGTGCTAACTCTGGCAATCATTTTGGGAAAGGGGGCTGACGTTACAAAAATGACAGAAGTAGCTTTAGAATACGCGATCAAAAGATCTCGATGGGAAGGGCAGGCCAAAGTCACCAAAATGGAATTGCAATCTCTTAATAAGTTGAACATTGGAATTGGGTCAACGCATTACTTGGATGAAAATTCAAGAAAAGTAGCGTCGATGGCCATCGTTGAGTATACGGCCACAATGCTCTTGACCTTTTAATTAATTTATTTGAGATACACACATTAGCATTAGGAATTAGTTTAAGAAATTATATAATTTCGGTACGATGTGTAAAAATATCAATGTACCCCAGCGCGAGGAAGGGGCGCCAAAACTTCAAATCTCAATTTTAAAAATTATCACCCGAATCTGATTTTAGATTTTAGACGTAATTGTGTAACTAACTGCGTATATTCTTGACCTTTGCCTCTGTAAATACGTATGTTTGTGTTAAATAGCTTTAGATTTTAGCAAAGTCAATACTTGGCAATACAAGAGTCACGAGAATTTTAGCCTACAGGAATTCTCCTACAGTCAAGTCCAAGTCAATTAACCTCTTGAATTTAAGTCAGGAGTGAATATGAAGAATTTAGTTGCGACCCGTCGCATTTTCAAATCATTTAGTCTAAATTGGAGGCAATGTCATCTTCTTCTGGGGATCAGCAGTAGCACTAGTGATATGCATTGCAATCTTTTGAGAGGGTACGTGACATAATGTAATGCTAATTATTCGGATGGGTCATTGATATTAACTTAATCCATTTTCCTGTGTTTTTTAGAATGTCACGATTGTCTAGAGTGGAACCAGTTACCCTATCATATACGGAGCATTGGGATGCAAATTCTACAGGGAAAGGCGATGCACCTGTATTGATGACTCATGGACTTTTGGGATCGAAGCAAAATTGGTCTTCAATCGCAAAAGCAGTCGCAAAATCTACAAAACGAAGGGTAAGAATGATCAATGCAAAAAAGTCCTGTTCAGCTTCAGCTACTGCCGTGAACTAACGAAATCCTTGTACCAGAAGAATTCTTAATTATTGCTTCCCTATTTATAATCTGCAGGTGATAACATTTGATGCCAGGAACCACGGTGATAGTCCTCAGTCTCCTATCCACAGCTACGATGCGATGTCTGTAATATTCTACAATTAGCAGATACGCTGGGCATTAACAAATTCTCACTTCTGGGACATTCAATGGGTGGAAGGTGGAAGAGCTGTTATGATCTGCGCTTTGGAAAATCCTAAAAGGCTAGAGAAACTAATTGTGATGGACATGTCCCCAATGACCATGTCAAGCGATTTTGGGCAATTGAAAGGTATTTTGACTATTGGTAATTCTGCTTTGTCATGCCTCATGCACCGATGAAAACGCATTTGAACACTACCAGATTCTAACCACTACTGGTATGATGCCTCATGCCCACTTGACTTACATAAAAATAAATTTGCTTACCTTTTTGTGAATTCACTCGAATCCGATCCGATTGCGATGCGTGTTAGTGTTAACCAATCCATGGCTTTCTTGTCCTCGTAAAGATCCACTACTTTCAGATTATTTTCACATTCACTTTCACTGTAGATTAACAAAGAACTGCAAAAATTTTCACAAAAATTAAGAAAGTCCAGAACTGGGAAGTGATTTTCAAAACACGACTACTCACTTTGAGAATTGAATGAATACTGAGTGAGGAATTTAGTTGAACGATCGAGGCCGAAGTTTGTTTGTTTACTTTGCCTGAAAAGTTTGTAGTAGAACTGAATGTCGTAACCATGCAGATATTTTTTATAAAATACTAGAAGCAATCTAAAATTATTAAGAATTTTTGATATAATTTTCTCTGCGTTCTACTTTTTAGGTTTTCTGGATGCCCTCATCGGAATTAATCTTGATCCTTCACTCACAATGTCAGAGGGAAGAAAAGTTGCTGATCAGCAGTTGAAGTCCGTAACGAGTGACCCTGCGTGCTTTCTATTGACTAATTTGGCCAAAAACAACGGTGGATTTTCTTGGAAGGCAAATCTCCCTGTTCTACGGAGCAACTTGGAGGAACTCCTGGAATTTCCTTCCCGTCGCACCAATTTCACCTTCCGACGTTATTCATTCGTGGAGAAAACTCAAATTATATTGATATGTCCAACTTTCAAGAACTTAAGGAAATATTTTTTCAAGCTGAACTTGCCACGATCAAGGGGGCAGGGCATTAGCCTCAAGCTGATAATTCTGTTGAATTTATTCCTGTTCTAGTCAACTTTTTGAATGAGGGTTAATAAAGTTTTGATGATAGCAATCCACATTTTGAGTTTCCACTGTGCTCATTTCATTCTTTAGGAAAAATTACAATACATGTGAACCAATTTCACCTTATCAGTAAGAAAATTGCACCGAGGACGCTTGGCCGCCGTGGATTTGAACGGTTTACTCAATTCTTCAGTCTAAATTGGGGTCAAGGATACCTTAGACTGGGTTCAAGTTGGGATTCTGTAAGAAGGTAATATTCAGGTCTTGAGGCTCTAATTGAATAAATAATTTAATGCAAATTTGTATATGGTTCTTCATCAGAATTTCACGATCATCGGTACCAGAGCCAGTGACTCTGTCATACGCAGAGTATTCGAATGAAAATTCTATAGGAGTTCCAGTATTAATGACGCACGGACTTTAAGCATCGATACAAAATTGAATCTCAATTGCAAAGGCAGTCGCAAAATCTACAAAACGAAAGGTAAGCACACCTGCGATATTACTAGTATTAATCAATAATGAGTTACGTAACGATTCCTTTAATTTAAATTTTAGGTGATAACATTCGATGCCAGGAATCACGGGAATGAATAGTACAAAATCCCCAATTCACAATTACGGGGTCATGGCTTCTGATATTTTACAATTGGCAAATACTTTGGGCATTCAGAAATTCTCACTTCTTGGGCATTCAATGGGTGGGAGATCTGTGATGGTTTTTGCTCTGGAAAATCCTGAAAGGCTGGAGAATGTAATCGTGGTGGACGTGTCTTCCTTGTCCATGTCTAGGGCTTTCGAACAAATGAAAAGTAGGCGAATTTATAACTATATTTTTTTTGTTCTTATTACAAAAATGTTTATGGCTGATCTGAAATTAATCCCCGTTACAAATGACCCTGCCCTTCGTTCCTTTCTTCTTACTAATCTATCAAAGACAAGTCATGGTACTGGTGAATTTAGTTGGAAACCAAATCTTCCAGTTCTTTTCAGTAGCATTGCAGAACTCTAAGAATTTCCTTCTCATCTCACTCAACGTCAGTTTCATCTTTCAACGATATTTATTCGTGGAGAAAATTCCCATTACATCCCTGATTCAGATGTCCAAGGAATTAAGCAAATATTTACTCAAGCGGAGGTTGCAACTATCTCCGGGTCAGGCCATTGGCTGACATGAAAAGTTGATAATCCTAATAAATTCATTCCTATTTTAATCAAATTTTTGAACGATAATACAAATGGTTAATGCAGTTTTGTGTAGAAAATATTAAATAAAGATGACAATTTTGAAATGTTTAACTTAAAAAGCCAAAAAAGAATGAGAACGTCAGGTATTGCAATGCCCATGGAAGATTTTTACTTTAGAATCACCTCAATTGAACCAAGTGAAAGTATAAAGGGAAGGGAATTTGTTATTGTTATTTCACAACCTTTCAATAGGGTTACTCAAGGTGAAGGCCATTTCCTTTAAAATGTGAAACGGAATTCCTTTAAGATGAGAGTAAAAATCAGGATCAGGGTTACAGGTTTTTGAAATGCTTTGAAGATTTTAAGGGTCCACTGCACTTCAACTTATGAAAAAAGACTAGGGTAGGGTGTCTCATGTCTCACAACAATCAAGGGCTTCCATTGTTAGGGCTACGTTTTATTTTCTATGTATTGACCACCTTTCTTTCTTAAGATCTCGGATCTCACCTTTTTTCGTGCCTTACATAGTAATTTACCTGACCCTTATTTATTTTGGGGAATTTTCATCTCAAAAGGGATCTTTTAAGTCTCATCTCATGAAAAAACGAACCTATCTATATTTTCTTTCACTTTCTCAGTCGTAAAACCTTTCGCTTGCTGCAAACTTGTATTGATTTTTTGAGCCGAACATTTCCATTTCAGTTTTGAAGGAATTAATTAATTTCTAAATAAAATTATTCCTTGTGCTCATTTTAGAAAATTCTGTGTGATTGCGTTTAAATTCCAAGATGAGCATGAATGATGCAAGTTCAACTGCTTTGGAAGGAAATGATGAAGGAAGACAATACATGGGTGATCCTTACAATCCCCTAATTTATTTGATCGGATGGATCGTCATGGCTTATTTTGGGTTGTACGTTGCAACAGTCTACGTTGGCCCTGCTTTGTTTGGAACTCGTCCGTTTGCTCCGTTCTACTACAATCCAAACTACCGCAGTTACATGAGGAAGCGTCGTTCCTTGGTAATTAGTCCAGAGATGGGCAATGATTTTAAATTTTAAATTCCATAGCAAATGCTCAAACAATTTATCTTTTCATAAGTTTGTCCTTAAAATCAAAGTCTTGTAGGAGCAGAATAATATAAACGCCTGCCTTATTATGCCTCAAGCTTTTAACATTAAATATTAAATCTGGCATTTGTTTTTACAGGAGAGTCCACAGATGACTAAACTCACATCAGATGTAATTTCATCGCTGGAACAATTTGACAATTAATTTGACAACAATTCATTACCTTGTAATACTTGAACCTAAAATTCACTATTGTCCCTCTCTAATTGAAGTTATGATAAAGTGCCATAATGCATTCTTTTTTACTTTGAAATAAAGGAAATAAGAATTATAGCGTAACATGCATAATAAAATTGATGTAATTTGCTATTTCATTAACTTATTGAGAATTAAATCAAACAACTACCGAATACTCAACCTATTTATTTGCACTTCGTTTCATTAACATGGCTGGGCGTTCTTGTGGCGTAGAATTTTCTGGCAAGCGAAATTGAGATGAACGATCCTGTGGAAATAGAGTCTAAATTAATTAAGCACAGCATATGGCATGGCTTTGTCTGGTCAAGTTATGAAAAAATTAAACATAAACAAGACAAAAAACAAGCAAAATATTACAACGCTAAAAAAACACCTGGTTTTTCTCAAGGCTGGATCAGGTTGGGAGTTGGAACAGGAAATGAAGAACCGGTTCTTTTATTCTTGAGCAATGAGCATGACGGTGTTCAGCATTTTATAAGATCCATAGTTTTCATATGTGCACTTTTTTTAGTATTATGATATGCCATATGCCCTGAAGTTACACAGTCATAATACATCGAGCCTGAAACAAAAGCACACAGGGAGATTTCATCTGTATCCTCCCGCTTACCTTCCGTTCCTTTATTAACTTAATTTTCTCCAATTCAAGCGTATGAAGTAGCGCAACGTAAAAAAACTTGATACAGTTCACTTCACAAATAAAATTGGCCTACTCTCTGGTAGGCCAAAGAGGAGTCAACGTGAAAGAAAAAATATTCCTCTATTCTATAAAGATGGGAAGGAAACGTAATCGACTAAAATTTCAAAATTAAAATTGAATTTCAAATTCAGCAGGGTTCAATTGTTCATTTCAAAAGTGAAAACAACTTAAGACGTTAGTGTCACGAAAGTGAGTTCAAAATGTTCTACGTTTAGACCTATTCCAGATAAATCTTCAAAAGGCGTGAATTGTTGAGTTTCATGAGTGTGTTGGACTCAAACGAGATTAATTCGTCCTCATTATCACGTAAGAGTGGCATTCGTTTGAATTTATTCTTCCTTGCATTTTAACTAATATTTTGAGGTTGCAAATGATATTTTAGCAGTATAAATTAATGTTTCTAGAATATTTGTCCATTCGGAAATACGCAATAAATGAATAATCAACCCGAAAACCTCTCTTCATACGAAAAGTAAATTATTCGTTTCAATAATAATGATCAAATGATTTTATCAAGTGATTGTGCTCAATATGTATTTATTTTTACAGAATGTCTTCTCTTTAACCTCTTGGAAATGAAAAATCTTTCATTAAACCAATCTATAACCTGGGGACACATTTTACGAAAAAATGCTTGGATTCTCAATCATGCTCATTCCGATTTTCGTCCCCATCCATTCCGATCCGATGCAATTCTCATCCACCGACTAAGAAAATGAAAGGAAAACAGCAACCCGCTACTACTATTAAACAAGTTTGCCTACCTCTATAATTTTAAGATTTAAATTAGAAAGATGATTAGTAAGCTGGTGGTTCAACCAAGGGTGTACAAATTAATGGGTTGATATGATAAGATTTGAACTTAAAAGGTATGAAATAAGATATGCACTAACACATAAGTCTGACGACTCGTGAGCAAATGTACTTGCTCCGCCCAGCTGAAGCAAAATTCATTATGAGAGTTGAGTTTAAAAACTCAAAATCTCAAGTGCACGTTCTAAAAAAATAATCGATGGATCTATAACAATTAAGCTACTAGTAGCAAGTATGGGGTACTGAAAGTTCGGAACTTATAAGTGTAAATCGGTACTTCACCGTGTGAAGACCAAAAATAAACCGAGCAACAAAACGCTGGACCTTCGTCCCAAGAGGTTTCAACAACCGAGTATTATTACTTTCCCAATTTTTACTACAGGGTTTTCAAATCTTCCGATTCTTACAACAGTTTTAACTATGGTCTAAAGTTTATCAGGATTTAACTGACAGCTTTTCAACTAGGATCAAGACGACCTCACTAGCAAAAACGAACGCACCCCGATCTTGGCCTCGGCGAAGGTTTATATTGCCTCCGCCTGACCCCAAGTTCCCTGTCCTCCGTTCCGGATCTTCCCATCTTAACCCATTTCGCCAATTTTGGCAAACTTGTTTTCAATGATCCTAAACCTCTTCCTTTTCTCGTTTGGACTCAACCAGGTTGGTTGACTCAGGTCATTCATCCAAGCTCTTCCTCACTAAACTGGTTTTACGTGATCTGAGTTGGCTGACCTAGCTCATCCATCTCTTCCTAACACCTACCTTATCCAATTCACTCAACTCATTCTGAGTTGGCTAAACCAGTTTTAAGGAGCGGGCTCTCTTCAAACTGGTTATGATCCAAGGTCTTTCCTTTCCTATCCTCTCAATGAGTGATGTGTCAGGTCAAGTCCTGACAATAAGAATAATACCTTCCCTACATGGTCAAGCCCACACCCATGTTTAAAATAATGGTGGAAATTTGCCTTTTTATACGTACTCCCATGACATCATTCAGGGTGGATATCAGACTATTTTCATCACAATATTCCAAAGCATAAATTAAATCGTAAGCACTAGTACGTCTTGGGACTAAAAATTTTAGTCTGTACTAGCGAAATTTGTAATGATTAAAGCCACTAGAGATCACAAAATTCCAAAAATAACAATGCTTGTAGGAATGTCTATAAGTCCTCAAATTTAAAATTTCCAAGAGCCTGATCTTACATCTAGTATTCCTTTTGGATTTTTTAATTGGAATTCTTTTCTTTCTAGCTCCTGCCTTTGGAAAACATTTTCCTATTGTAACTTCTATTTTTTTAATTCTGAAAGAGCTCAGTGGGAGGCTCTGAATGAGCTAAATGATCTTGACACAACTCAGCTCGATCATGAAACTGGATCTTTATTCGCTCAAACCAACTCTAAAACTCAAGCTAAACCTAATCTTCTTCCCTACTCTGGCTTCTTCTTCTTCTTCTCGACGTCTTCTTCTCCTCCTGTGATCTTGGGTCCTCGTCTCTCCTTGCCCCACTCTCTCTCCCTGGCTTTGCCAACTCGCGTCAGCAAAACCTCTAACTCTTCTCCTCGCCTTCTCCTCCTCGGCTCTCTTCTCCCGACCTCTTCTCTCCTCCGCCTCGCTTCCCAGACTGACTTCTCCTTCTCACATCTCTCCTCACCTCCTCCTTCTCGTGGCCTTCTTCCTACTCCCTTCTGGTCTCCTCTATGACCTCGACATCACGCCACTTCTTGTCTTCCTTGTCCCACTGCCCTAGCTAATCTCTTGGCTCAGCTCACGTCACCCATGCCCACACACTCTCTGTCGTGAGGTGCGACCATAGGGTGGTCCACCTCACAAATTCTATCCAGGGTAGCTCCAGAATCATTCTCATTAAATATTGATAAAGTAGCTTCTAAATAATCTCGAGCTTAACGGAGAGTACTGTTCACAAGACTCAAATGTCTTACTGCCAGTAAACTCGTTCCAATCCACCTATCTTCCAACTACTCATTTGTTTTTCTATCAAGCAAATCTACATATAAGTCTTAATTATATTTTTAAACCTCCCTGTCAAGCCATTGACTGAGTTATTAATTGCTTGAGAAGTAAATCAAAACTTTGTAAGAATTCAAGAAGATCATTAAACCTGTCTTCCGGATAGTGTTGATAAACACCAGGAGTTCCAGAGTATTTAGATGGTTTAGCTGGAAGAAACTGGTGTCAATTATGTGAGGTAGTAAACTACCTCACGACAGAAACCAATGCCAGTGCGTTGGGTAAGGTATGATGCTACGCCAAACCATAGTCCAAGTAGTTAACAAAAACCAGTGCTAATGCATTGGGTAAAGCACAACGCTGTGCTAGGCTGTAGTTAGGGAACTAGTTCTGCCCTGCCTTTGTAGCAGGGATCAGACGAATAAAGTAAATAGAATGATGAGCATGATGCACGGTGTGCACCAAGCACCATACGCACGACGTACAAGTAGATAGAGTAGGAAGCCATACAGGTACACGATGATGTCAAGACCTACGGCCAAAGCATTGTTAAGGTAGCGGTAAAGTAGAAAGAAAGGTGAAAATACGCCTAGCCTCACGGCGGCGGAGGTCGCCATGACATGGTCAACCAGACCAGATTAAGGAAGTGCTCAGGTGTGGAGGATGGAATGGTGAGTACTATTTAAAGACATGTAAAAGAGTCATTCGAGCTCTCAGTTGGGTTTTTCTTTCTGCCGTTAGCTCTTAGTAGTTTAGTGCTTAGGATATTAAATAAGAAATCTTTTGTAAAAACGACGTAGTGCGAATGAATGAGAACATTTGTGAACTGAAACATTTGGCTGTTTGCTCTTTTCATTGTTCGACCAGTCTCTCCCACTGGGTATATTTCAAATTACAACCACATGATTTCCAGTTCCACGATGAAGATATTTTTGACAATGATGACGTCTCGTCAAAACGATCAATACCTGGTTTAAAATATTCTCTATAAATTGAATCTAAAACCTCAAAACGGATTTTTATATCTTCACTCAAAACATGAGGATTATCAATATCATACGCATTATTATATTGCATTTGTCTATAAATGCTAAATGCTAGTTTGTAGACTGAAGCAAAACCCTTTAGAGAATTACCGGAAAGATTTTGACGTCGTTTGTCTAAACTAGTTCTATTTAAATTTGCAAATACGACTGTACCAGTAGTACGTCTTTTTACATTTTTTCTGTCAAGTTCACAAATTAAACACCATGGTGTGTATAGGTAATTATTATTAAGAACAGGATCCCTCTCAAATATGGGTGGAAAACCTGGTGAAATTATGCAATTTAATTTTATGTCAGTTTCTTCATGACTACGCTTTATAATTGGATGACAATTTAGGCAATAAGAGTCGAACACGGGACTAATTGGATAAAGTTTCCCAAGTCATCTTTGTAATGCTGGGCAATTAATCCACCGCAGTGAATTAATTGGGATTTATTCGAATTTCCAGTAGTCTGGTGCGAAGGACAACTTAAGTCTGGCGGTTTTATGTTTCTTTATTTAGCTATAATCTAAGTGGAGTACACTTAACTACAGGTCTATTAAAGAAGTTCTAAAATAAGACTCTGGGCATGTCATCCAATTCTTAAAATTCCTTTTGTTTCACAGATGTAATGCTAAGGATCATGCATTGCAATGAATTCTTTCTGCCAATGAAATCTCCGGGTCCAGTTAAATGCCTTCTCACGAGCTTCATTAATTAGTAATTTTGGTTTCGGACGAACATGTCGGATTGGTCTTTCGCGTTCAAATAGAAATTGACCAGAGTCGCTTAAATTATTAAGAATCTCAGTATCCAATATGGGTAGGAAACCAGGTATAAGAACAAATCTATACACATAATATTTCTATCTAATTACCGGCTCACATGACAAGCAATGTCATAAATTACATTTTTCAATTGTTTTAGTTTCGGCTGGACAGTTCAGCAAACTGATTGGCTACATGTTACACCTGTACACAAAACAAAACAAATTTTACCAGCGTTAAAAGGATGACTGTGCTTATATCCTGGTTGATTTACTTCTTTCATAACGTAATCCGAAAATGATGATTTTGGATTTTAAATTTGTCCTAGAAATGTATTCTCTAATTAATTGGTTTAAATCTTGTGTGAACCAGTAAAGCTCACGGAATAGAATCAATACGATCGATATAGATAATCAAAATAGTACCAAATTGGGATTTATTTTTGAAATTTACATTTCACATCCACTTACCAGGATAGAAATTCCAAAATGGAACCCTTTCTCTTGAATCTACATCTTGAAACCCTTTTTTATTTTCTTCACTAATACGTTCACTAGGATCATGCATGCAAAAAGAATTCTGTCTGCCTGTGAAATATTCGTGCTAGATTATATGCTTTTGAGTAGCTATGTCGATATCGAGTGGAGATGTTGGTTTAAACAGCTTAGGAACAGATTGGTTAAAGAATTTACCTGAATTCCATTAGTTTTAGACTTTATATCGCACAACATACATGTAACTAATTGAATTGATCCTTTGAATGATGCAGGGATCAACTAACTCCTAATTAACTAACTGATAATCTGGGATAGCAGGGAACTCTATAACAAAGGTTAATTTGAAACTATTATATTCAAACTTGACAACGGGATCACAGAGAACGCAGTGAAAGTAATTACATTGAAAAGGGCTCAGCTGGGAGAGCAGACTGAACATGGGGCGGAATGAGATGTTGCAATTTTGCAAGCCAAATTTCACAACCATATCATTTATTCAGACACAATATTTTACAGATTGTCTTAACTGCTTATTAACTTAAAAGCTGATCTGGTCGGAGGCTAAGGAAGGACTGTCCTTCCTTTT
>WJEZ01002689.1:0-12742 GCA_009869925.1 Thalassaphorura encarpata | reverse complement strand
CCCATCTTCACCCATGGTCGTAGAGACATCAGGTAAAATTTTTGTAATACGATTGAATTTTGGAATGTAGCGCACGGCTCCCAAACCCGCCCATTGACTTTCATGATCAATCCATTCCAACTCAGGAGAGTCTTTAACCAGCTGGCAGAAAATTATCTTCTGCTTAACTGTAGCTTGAAGCACAGACATGTGGTTCTCCAAAATTTTCGTAATGACTTCTTCATCCTCTGGTTCTAATTTCTTTGTCTTAAAAATGTCTACTAGCACATTCCAACCAAAATTCTCAGTGAGGACAAACTCAACAGGAAAAAATGATTTCAAATCTCTTTCGGCTATGTGGAATAACTGGAATCGCAAGAAAATATTTATATTAGCATGCGTTTTTAGTAAAACATTATCTTATAATTTTTCAGCCTTACCCAAGAATTCAAGGTGTCAACATATTGCATTGTAGGTTGTTCCATGTCTTCCGGTGTAGGCTCTGTTAGACTTTCCCTTCGCTTGAAATGAGGTGGGCGGTACTGGAATGTAATGGACGAGACGATAATCTGGCCATCACTGAGCGTTGACCAGTTAGGCTAAAACGAATAAATCCAGATTTAATACCTCAAATTCCTTAAAATTTATCATCACGAATTTCCTCTCTTACCACGACATTGAGGCACTCATATTTTTTAATCGTAGACAAAATGAATTGTGCTCTTTGGCAAACATCATTGACCAACTCTTTGAACTTGGGTTGTCCAATAACCTAATAAAATACCCTTGTATTTATACTAATTTCAAAATAAATTACTAAAACAGATTATTTCAAATTACTTGTGTCAAAAACCAAGGTGTGAAGCACATTAGTTCAGCTGGTAGAGAAGCTAGGCCGCTCAGTTCTAATTTCGAAGGATCCGCTTTTGCAGGTTTCTTATAAATAGTCTATTGAAAATGAAAATCTTATAATTAATTATCTAGAAAAAAAATGGTTGAAATTTACCAAGTACGGAGTTGCAGGGCTTCGAATCCATTTTGTTAGATCCAAAGTAAAGCTTCGAGCTACTTGATCCGACTCTGGTCGCTTTACAAAATAAGACAGAACGTTGGATCCGTGAAGATGAACCCAAATCTTGTAATGTTCTGCGAGCTTAAAAACTTGTTCCAAGTCACTAGTATCTGGAGAATTAATGCAATTTAAGTTAACAAATTCACATAAAGAATAATTCAAAATTATACCTTTACAAGTATTCAAAAGAAGAAGCATTGGAGCAAATTTTTGTTTTTTCATCTGCCAAAATCCGTTGTTCAAATGCACCAACCCAGTCTCTGTCTCTTGTTTCAATCACTCCAAGGCATGCAATTGGCAGTCCTAGCTGTAAATCAAAAATGACTTTTTTAATAACATAAATTAGTTAATTTTCAAATTACACTTACTTTGGCAATGACATTTTGTCCGAATGTATTGTCTGAGCAATAAATGAGCGGCAGGCGATCATCGTCTGTACATTTGTCATACCCTGTTTGAAGAATATTTGGAAAATTTGTATGCAGAATTAGCTGGCCAATGGCAATCACGCCTTCCGTGACATTCCAATGAGGATATACAGAATTGTACTCCTGTTCATTCTCAGTTGGTTCCCTAAATGTAGAACCAAAATTAAGCAAACTGCATATCAAGGAAATATCTGATATGAAACTTACTTGAAGTGAAACAGCTGTTTGAACCATGAAATTAGCTGTGATGAAAACTTATGAGACAATACTTTTTGACTAGACCAGTCAAGACTTCTTAAGTACGACTCAATACTATAGACCCAATGCATTGATTCAGTTATTCCTTGCACTAAGCCAGAGCTCTTCTTCCCAACGGCTCGACTTTCTACATCTGTGATCCATTTCTGAAAAAAAAATGAGCTCAAGATGAAAAAACCTAAATATTAAAAAATAAATCGTAAATTACGTACCTGAACTTGGCCCAAGACTTCTTGAACCATGAGCTCTTCCACGGGAATCGGTTGCGCCGTCTCAACTTCAGACCCCTCATCTCCATTTTCATGTGGAATCAGCTGTTTGAACCATGAAATTAGCTGTGATGAAAACTTATGAGACAATACTTTTTGACTAGACCAGTCAAGACTTCTTAAGTACGACTCAATACTATAGACCCAATGCATTGATTCGGTTATTCCTTGCACTAAGCCAGAGCTCTTCTTCCCAACGGCTCGACTTTCTACATCTGTGATCCATTTCTGTAAAAAAAAGAACTCAAGATGAAAAAACCTAAATATTAAACAATGAATCGTAAACTACGTACCTGAACTTGGCCCAAGACTTCTTGAACCATGAGCTCTTCCACGGGAATCGGTTGCGCCGTCTCAACTTCAGACCCCTCATCTCCATTTTCATGTGGAAAACTTGCATCTTCCGTAGAATACTCTTGAATAATGCTGTTCGTATTTACCTCATCCTTCGAATCCTCTCCTCCAGGCTCTCCAGCTGCAGAAATTCGATCAACGACTTGTTTCGCAGTTACTTCCAACAACTTCAGACTCTGATCCGCCGAACTAGTCATTTTGCTATCGTAATCTCCTGTCGAATTGAGAAAATAAAATAAATCTTTTTGCCTGAATCAATTCTGTGTGTGACATCTGTCAGATTAACTCTCTAAAGAATGGGAACAGAATCTGCAGGAATTGACATGCAGAGCAGAATCTGTAGTGTGATTAATAACATTGAAATTGAAATCTTAATATCTGCTTACGTTACTAATCCAGCTGCATACTTCACTGAAAAAATCTGCTGATCACAAATTATTGCTCGACGTCAATTTCTACACCTGACCTATGACACGATGTAAATGTCAACTGCTAGTACACTCCACCCGCAATGTCACTGGAATTTTGGTGATAAATGTCAAATCAGTGACTCAGCCCAGCAGGAAGGAAGGAGGGTGGTGATGTACCCAATATTGTCGGTGAATTAATAAACTTCTGCAACTTCTGCTCGGGCAGAATGAGACTCAAGTCAAAGTGTCTTGTTGGAATCAATTCATATTTACCCGCAAATTCCAGCTTCCGCTCCGCCTCATTTCATCACCTTGCCCCATTCCAAAAATTAAAAATTATTTGATGAAAATTATTGAGACAGAGGAGTTGGATTCTCATCACACTTTTGTACATTCAGATTCACCCTTATATGGTACATCGTGTTTCAGTTACCGGCTACATTGTAGTTTCCCATAAAGACGCATTTAACACTGGACCAGCTCACTGATTTTAGAATTTATTTAATGAGGTAAAACATAAGAAATATTAAATTATACCTGATTTTTCTAGTCAAATACTGACAAATATGTCGCGTCGTAGTTCTACCAGATATTTTATAGATCATGTAAGCCAAATTTTTGGAACAAAATTATTACGCTCGTTCTTTGATATTAATGATCTTAAATTAGCGAAAACTCATTTCATTTGAATACGAAAATACCATGCGGAGATAGTAAATGACAAAACAAATGATATAACACCAATATTCCAATCCGAGATCACGTTCTAATCTGTCAAAATTCACAATGATTGAAAAAGCAACCCATTCATAAAGTTGATTTCAGATTTGATAAACTCTGAACACCTGCAGCTTATGTATCGACTTAAGTTAATAGAATAGTAGACACCTCAAGAAACAGAAACAAATGTAGCTCAAAGTAGTTAATCTTTTAATTGCCACTCACAGTAGAGTACAAGACTAATTATTTGAATTAAAATCGAATAAGTTTTTACTGCTGATTCGATCTACTGACTCGCAGAGAATTGTTTTCGTGTCGCATATTTCCTAATTAAGTTGGCGTTGACTATTTCACAGGTTCAAAAGCAATACATGTATGATAATTCACGTGCAAGTGCAATTAGCATCAAGTTTCTCGGGCATTGGTGCATTTCTGCTGCAGGTGTTCGGATCTGATCCCTGTAAGTAAAAATGAATTTAGGTTATGTCATCATTAGCTCATATATTTACTTTTATGAACATATTTGTGACTTACTGTATACATTTGGTTTAATCTCTTGAGCCTGGATTACTTTAGAACGCAAAATTTCATTTGACTCTGATGCAACCTTCAGGAGCTCACTAATTTCTCCGGGATCTCGAATAGATAGAAATTTTCTGAATTCATCATTTATCTTGACACGAACATCTGATCAAAAGTTTACAAATTATTTTAACAAACTTAACAATAGCAGCGAATTCGGACTAAGCAAAACTTATTTAATTTACAATTTAGAGCTTGTTCGTCCTCCTTGAAAACTTGTTGCCTTGTCCGGTGCAAAGTCTTGAATATGGACAAAACCTGGATGAAAAACAAATTGTTTTATCTATTAAGTATTTTTTTTACTAAATTGCAATAACGTAATTTTTCAATGTTGAATATTTCGTAAGGTATGTCTTTCTCTGTTCCGGAAATCACTCACCTTTGACCTCGTAGGAATGGTGGCGCTCAACATTTTAAGACTGCCAGTAGCGTAGTATTCTTATATTTTAAATAACTTTTATCCAGCCAGATGAACAAAAGTAGGAACTATTGACTCATAGTAGTTTTACAGACTAATATTTATTTCTACGAACTGGATTTAAAATGTGCGGGATGGTCCGTTTTACTTCCAAAGAAAAACTACAGATGAACTCGGGTTGCTGCAAGTTGCAAGTGCCAACGAATCTTTTCCTGTGTAAAAGTGAGACTTAAATATTTTTCGCTTTCCATTTCATGTTTACAATTTAATTACATTTGCCCCTTTGGGTACAAAAGTTTTTGGACTAGTAAAACATGACACATTGGCTTCATACAAGTAACAAAACCTTTAGCATGAACCTAAGTTGACTGATGGTTTAATTCTTAGACACTTAGGATTTTGATCAATTCGTATCTTAATACAAGTTTATGTACAGGTCTTCCATTGTTCGGGAGTTGTTTCTGGTTTTAGAAATACACATTTAATCTGGCTTCATATAAGTAACTAAACCTTTAGCATGAACCTAAGTTGACTGATGGTTTAATTCTTAGACACTTAGGATTTTGATCAATTCGTATCTTAATACAAGTTTATGTACAGGTCTTCCATTGTTCCGGAGTTGTTTCTGGTTTTAGAAATACATTTAATCGAAAGATAAGATCATTATTTAAGATAGTGTCTGCAAGGGGAGAGCAGTGTATTTGTTAATTCAGTAGCAAATTATTGACTTGATTTGACACTGAAATAAAGCCAAACTTGAAACTTGAAACTTGAAAGAGAAGTGCACAGTACAGAATTCCCATTATCTGTTCGATTACTTGGAATTTAATTAAAATAAAATGTTGTTTGAGAATAATGTAGAATAGAATAACAACTGAGCACAGAACCATTTTAAACAATTACAATTGCAAACGATTGGCACAAGTACATGTCTTTGGTTGGATTAGAATTGGCTGAATTGCTTTTGACATGNTTGAGAATAATGTAGAATAGAATAACAACTGAGCACAGAACCATTTTAAACAATTACAATTGCAAACGATTGGCACAAGTACATGTCTTTGGTTGGATTAGAATTGGCTGAATTGCTTTTGACATGAGATATCCTTGAATTCCAACTCTCTGTCTCATCTAATTCCCTAAAATTTTTTCGTTTAATTGTTCTTAAACGGAGCAATGTGGCTACGTGGCATTATTTGCAGTTTATTTTGGTTGAGCGAACTTGAAAAAAGGAAAGAATTTTGTTCTGTTGAGATGGACCAGACCAGAGTCTCTTGGAGGTTAAGATCGCATTGCAGATTGGTTGAATGGATTCAATTTATTGTTGTTCTTTCTTTTCTTACCATACGAGTCTGACAACAACTTTATTATTATTGTTGGTGATGGTTTGAATAAAAGGAGAGATTCAACACCTGTCGTCATCCATCCTCCTTGACTCCAAACACCTATGGGTGTGAAAATTACAATGGACTCGCTGTTTTCTGCGAAGTGATTTCTTTACTTTGCGGTATTCTCTCTTCAGTGGATCCAAATAACACAGTACAACAAAACTGGAGGACGCGCTCCATAAAACAACATCTGCTCCGGCTCTCGTATTTGAATGAAAAAAATGTTCCATTGTCGTGTCTCAAAGTGATAAAATCTAAATTAAACACGACAGTGTACATTTAACTAGATCATTTGAATATTTATAGGTAGTCCAGCAAAGCCAGTTCAGTTCTGGTTCTAGTTCTTCAGCTTGAAGGTTCACTAAACGCTTGAGCGAGCCATAAAATTTTGACGATTGAATTTTCTTAAACATGTTGATTCATTTGATGGCCAATTAATTAGATCTGATAAGAAAATGATGGGCAATATAAAATATTCAATGTGTGGCCGTAGCGGTAGCCGGCCAGCTTTAGTCTGAAACTCGGTGATTTTTCTTATTCTTGAGGCGAAAAGAGAAAATTGAAGAAAGCTAAGTTAATCAGAAGACTTCCGAATGTTATATTTTCAACTGTACTGATGTAAAATGGCCTTACCTGTTCGAATTTGGTAATAGGTCACAAAAATGTACTCTAAACACTACAATGATAGCTAAATTTTTCCAAGGAAATAGACTGTGGTGAGGGTTTCCTCTCAACGTTCGAACCCCCCAAGAGGGGCATAGTAGGTGGCACCCCAGCTCAGTATTGAAATGTGAAAATGAAACATGGACGACCTGGCCTGACCGATGGAGGTACATTGTGGAACTCTGATAGTGCTGTGCTAGAAAAGCAAGTCACAGACAGAAGAATATTATGAACATTTAATACAATAATGGCATCAGGAGGTGTTTCTGTCCAAGAATCAATTGTTAAAGAGATCCATTCCCTTAAAAGGCATCCTGTGTTTAGTAATGTAAGGCTGAGGCTAAGAGAGTGAGTGGTCTCTCGCTCAACAATGCAAAAGAAAAAAGTAGCCGACTGACTTGAGTTGACTTCTTTGGAATGACTCCCTGGGATTGGAAAGAGTGGGACCCCCTGCAAAATGTCTTTATGGTTTTCTAAGGTTTCCACTTGGGGTGTGATGGATGACCGACCTCTGGCTGTCTTTAGCCTGCCTTCCTTCCTGGCTGCAATTACATTTTTCCAATCCATTCCAAGTTAGGTCGTCCTTTCAAGGATTGGAATGAAATAAAATAAAATGTTGTTTCGACCCATCCGTGTTGTCGTGCGAGCATCTGACACTTTTGCTCTCCCCATTCTTCTCATTTTAACTCACACCTTCAATCTCTCAATTTATGTCTTTTGAACGACTTTTTCGGAGATTTTATGTCTTTGTCCCATTTGGAATGCTTCTTAAGGGATTTCAAGCTAATTTCATGGCGGTTATCTCAGCTAACCGGAAATGTTCACACGTATTTTACATCTTTGCACGGGAGGGTCACATCCCGTTCGTTTCAATAGCCTAGGCTGTCAAATAGTTTTATCAAGGTAATCATGAATCAAAATTACTATTTCGTCAACTCCAACTAATATTAAAAAGACTATATTTGAATGAAACCATTTAAATGCATTCAGCGTACAATTCAAAGAAATAAATCTGAACAAAATAATGGCCAATAACACAAAAATCTGTCAAGTGCAATGGAAAAACAATTGAAACTCAGCTCCCAGAAGATTCGACCCTTAATTATTTCTTCCAAGACAGTCAAACGAGCCATGAAATTAAGAAAACACCCCTGAGGTTAAAATAATGACCCAAACAAAGTGATCTCATGGGGTTCATTGCAATTGCAGTGCAATTCAACAAGTCTATTTGTCCATCTTTGTAACTAACTGGTAAAGTAACCTCGTAAAATTATCATTGTGAGATTGGGATTCCGTACTGCACTGCTTGCTCATGCTGGCTTTTATAGCGTTAGCTGAGACTCTTTGCTTAATTTCTTAATAAAATTTGAAGACAGATCGTCAGGTGGATCTGTAATTGAATCCACAATGCCCACACGTGTTCAGAATAATGCCTGGAAATCACAGCCATTAAAAGAGTAGACAGTAATAGTTTTACGTTTCAATTATTCAAGTAAGAAAAGCCAACAATTGAAAGTTCTAAATTGAAAAATGAGTGAAAAAAATTAATTAATGAAAAATATATACTTTAATGCATTTTTCACAACTTTTTAAAGAAAAAAATGCTTAGAACAATGGCGAGTTTCCGCCCGCCATGCATGCTAGTTCGTGGTCGTTGTCACACCACACAGGGAAGTTCTCATTCATTTTGGCCAAACACAAGTGAAAACAAGGCTGGCTTAGTTAATTCCCATCCCAGGTCGTCTATTATCGTCGTCCATTAAGGTAAGGCATGACTTAGGTTAATAAGCACGTGGAGTCTCACAAACCTTGTGCAACCTGTAATTAATTGTTCTATTAACCACACGAGATTAAGTTATTATGCAGTTTCATTTAATAATCATTTTAACTTCATAGTCTGTAATTAAGGGGGTATTTCCGCATGGTCCCGCACCGCACCACCAGTGCTCAGCGCAATTGAATGAACAAACCGCCTAGTCTAGCCAGAGGTCATTTTTTTAACGAGGCCAATTCATTTTCTCAACGAGATTGATCAGAACTTCAGTAAATTTTCAATAATTTTTCAAAGGAGTCTTCAACGCAATAAACCACAGAGATTTTTAATTTAACGATTATTTCTCAGTTATTGCCCCCTAACCGCGCTCTGAATAAATGATGTGGACGCAATGAACCTGAAGCTGAGTAATTGAAAATTGCCGTAACGTAACAATCAAGTCTTTCGAAATGAGTCTGAGGAGTTGTGCGATTTGATCTAATTGTCACCATCTTTGGCAAATGTGGACATGTTATATTGTTTTTATTATGGTCATGATTCATGAAAACAAAGGGATGAGGCAGGCAGGCAGCATGTTCACAGTTCATGCGCCATGCCCGTATGGAGTCAGGATTACTGCACTTGCACTGCACTACAAGAAAGAAGCAAATAATGTAATAATGATGTTCAATTGCAGAAGAAAGTAAATTGTTGGACATTTTTCATTGCACACACTGTACAGTTCTCCAGGCTATACCATAATGCACCGTCCATGCCATGCCATGCCATGCCATTAGAGCGACAGACGACAGTACTGATTAGAATCGGTCGTCGCGACGACTCTGATGAGATCTGAATGTCTACTGTCCAATTGTCTTTGTCTTCTACTGATTTAGTGACCAACACATTCAGATTCTTAATTCTCTGAAGATTTACTATGAAATTCACTATGTTCACCCACGGGATTTCTGCGCTGCCTTCGTTTCGTATTATTACAAGGTAACAATAACGAGTGGGGTTCAATGAATAACGAAGAACGTAGACTGCCATTTTTGAGTTTGATTTTGATTTGAACTTATTATGATGTCGATGTTTGCGTGGTTAGATATTTATGCCCAAATACGACACAGTATGCATGATCTATCTTCTATATGTGAATAAAATAGCAAATACAAAATATTTGGCCAGCCGTTAAAATTTCTTATTGGAAAAAATCCAAATATCATTTTTAATTTGTAATGAGTAATGAGAAATTGAATCGAACCATCCGAACCGACGAATTATCATTTCCTCTCGTGTTTGAACAATTCTAGAAGTTTTATGACAGGAAGCAAAGGAACTGACTGACTGGTTATTTAAAATTCATGAAATTAAGATTTCTCCTGATGAAACCTGGGGTCACGGAAAGGTACGACCAGACAAGGTAAGGTAAGCTAGACAAGGCTCAGTCCATTCCGTGAGTCTGAGTCTCCTTAACATGATGCATGATCCAATTCCTTCAAACTTCATTCTAATAATGATGAGAGGAAATCGTTAATTATTCCAACTCTGCCTTCATGTAAGACTGAGACAAAGTTGTGTTTGAAATAAATAGCCACGCGGGCTCATTGTTGATTCAAGTAAAACTACTAAAGGAGAAAAAACTGCAAAAAATTACAACTACTTTACAAACACACTATTCAAGCATGTTCTTAAAAAAAACTCTTGACAAGCTCAAAGAGTAATCATTTACTTTTACTTCTTTTCCGTAATATTCTTGTCCTTAGCTAACTAACCCCTTCTTCTTCCATTTCTTAACTACAAACAGAAACAGAAACAGAGTAGTCTTCTAGGGTCTAATGAATCATGCATCATTACTTATAAATACTCGTCTCCTTGTAACAACATATGCATATGTTAAGTCTTTACTCTCTCTCTTAATGCTAATGCTCCATTTACTTACAAAGACCGACATAATATTTTACCTTAGCTCTGCACTGCTCTGCTTGTCTGAAACTAAACCATAAAAACTTAAATACTAACCATCTGCTCTGGTCTTGGAGTAAAAAGTAAAATATGAATTGAACAAAAGTGAAGGAATGGATGTAATGTAATGATGTTTCTATTCAACGGTGCTTTGCCCAATTACAGATCTTTAATTGTGCGTAAGGACCTAGGCCTGGGCTCTTTTCAACAAAAATGTAAAATAAATCGTCGGAACGTGTTTTGGTTTTAAAGAGGAAACCTAATCGAGCAATGTAGAGCGGACATAATTTATGTTGAGTTTAGTTTGAATATATTGAAGGGTAGAAAATATATCAGCCAGCAGGAGAAATTGTAATGAACGTTCGATCCACGTAAGTCTGGGATATTTTGACACGAGCATCTATTCTGGTTTGGCTTGGCTCATCGAAATGGTGCGGAGATAATTACATGTGATTAAGGAAAACTTCTCGCCATCAAACAGCTCAGTAGTGTTTTGATAAGAAGCCTCAAGGAGCAAAGCGAAACCGATAAAACCGTTACCGTTAGCCGTTCCTTCAAATTGGACGGAATATCGGTTAAATTGTGTAATTACTCATTCATTGTATTTGAGTGAGATTGAACTACTTTTTACCTCGCCTGAGCCTTTGTAATTTCCTCGCTTAGAGTGGTAATAAACAAATAATAGCCCCTGCT
This sequence comes from Thalassaphorura encarpata, assembly GCA_009869925.1. Classification (NCBI taxonomy): domain Eukaryota; kingdom Metazoa; phylum Arthropoda; class Collembola; order Poduromorpha; family Onychiuridae; genus Thalassaphorura; species Thalassaphorura encarpata. The sequence goes on along the minus strand of WJEZ01002689.1, from coordinate 1,790 downwards.
CGTTTCAGATTTATACAGAAAATATTTAAAACAATTTAATTTCCACCGTAAATGAATGTCGAGGACAGACGAGGATCAAATGCTGAGCTACTGATTTCAATATATTTAATGTGGAAACAATTATGGTCACTCAGACAGACACAGAAGACATGGCAATCCAATCCAATTGTATGATTGCATGGTGTGAGCTGTGAGCAGAAGCAAAGCAAGCCCATATTCAAAAGTCTCAGGTAGGCTATAATTTGAGCTTCAATATTTCATAATTGCAAGGTAGAACTAAATGGAAGAAAGGAGAGGCTAAAATTACCACTTCTGTCCTCTTGATCGTTCAACAAAGGAAACCAATTGAATGAAATAATGTATCCTGAGAGACCACTGGGATTTCTTCCACAGTTTTGCCAAAAAAAATTCCGAATTTTGATATTGGACATTTTCCAAATAAATGACTGAAATAAAAATTCCAATTAGATCGAAGAAGGTGTAATAATTGGAGCTCAAGGACTCAGCAATTAACTCCTACAGCTCAATGTTACGTACACTGAAATGAGAACCAAAGGATAAAATACAACTTAATCCAATCTAACGCATCTGTCACTTGAATTGGATCCTAATTTTCTTTTTTTAGTGAAGGTCGGAAGGATCTTAGCATTAGCACTAGGACTTAAAAAGGAAGACAAGGTAGGCAGAAGCACCATAATAATAACGTTGGTTAGCTAATAGTGCGGGTCTGCGGCCCTGCCACTCAAGAAGGAGCAGCAAAAGTGGAAAATCTGTAATACCACGACCACAATGTAATGTAATACAATACAATCTAGTTGGAAATAATAATAATGTGCCCGAGGTCGGCTGTCACTCAATCCTTTCTTTCCTTTTTTGTCTTTTTTTGGGGGTTTGTGGCCTAGCCGGGCCGGGTAAGGAAGCGGTAGACTCATTTGATTACTTCCGGTGAAATTCAGAAGGAAGGCATAGGAAGGTAATTGGATTGACTGAGTAGTGCCCTGCCACTCAAGAAGGAGCAGCAAAAGTGGAAAATCTGTAATACCACAACCACAATGTAATACAATACAATCTAGTTGGAAATAATAATAATGTGCCCGAGGTCGGCTGTCACTCAATCCTTTCTTTCCTTTTTTGTCTTTTTTTTGGGTTTGTGGCCTAGCCGGGCCGGGTAAGGAAGCGGTAGACTCATTTGATTACTTCCGGTGAAATTCAGAAGGAAGGCATAGGAAGGTAATTGGATTGACTGAGTAGAATGGAGGGTATAAATAATTGTAAATGTACACTTGATTTTCCTGTGATTAACTTTGTAATCAACGACCCTGTCAAGCAATCCGACCGACATTCGTATGTTGCAGTGGCAGGCGGGTTGGATTTCTTGTCTTGTCCTGGTAATTCTCATTATCTCTGATGCATAGGGGTCGTAATTTGATTCTAATTACATCAGCGTTGATTCTCCCTGAACTTCAAAGGGTTTTCTGTCCAGTCATTTCATATCTTAGCAAAGCATTACATCTTGTACTAAACAATTGATTGACGCTAGGAATCAAGAATTGAGTTTTTATTGAATGAAAGGAAACCCATATTCATCGCATAATCAGGAATATGGATTTGAAGATTCGAGTCCAGACCAAACTGTCTTATGTTCTCAATTTTTCTCTGCTTGAAATAAGTTGGATTTATTATAGATAAGTCTAATTCTATCCAAATGCAGGACAATATTATTTCCAATTTTCATTCGCAACTCCTGAATGTAATGTTTATTCACGTAATGTAATTTATGATCTGATTGG
>WJEZ01002688.1:0-12743 GCA_009869925.1 Thalassaphorura encarpata | reverse complement strand
GAATGGAATATCAAATATTAAAAATATCCTAATCTTAGTAGCTCGCAAGACCTGTCTATGAATTTTCTATGTTAGCAAGGGGGAATAGGAAAATTTTGCAAGTACTGAGTCAGTGCAAGTACCACTAAGCAAAGCAAGCAAGTAAAGGAATACTTTTCATGATATATTCATGCATAAGAAATTACTACGTGCCCTGGACTACATTTTCTATTAATATTTGAGTTCTATTGACCTTTTCATTGTCCATGTCACAACTTTATTTTTCTTACGAGGCGAGCACGGGGAAAGAAAAACAGCGAAAGTGACAGGAGTACAATGTTGTCGCTTTTTAAAAAATATTATACCAATTTTGATGGTATTTTCTTAAGGAAGAAGTACCCAAAAAACTAAAAGTTTTATTAGTAGAATAGATTGAATTACTTTTTGCTTACTTTTGAAAGAATTCGCTGCACTGCACTGAAGTGGGTGGTTGGTTGCAAAATGCAGTTTGGTTAATTACTTATGAGTTTGATGGATTCGGTGGAGAAAGAAGACACCACTTTGCTCATAAATTTCTCAAAACTTCTTCTTTCTAAACTTTTTGACTTTACAGATAAGTTACGTCAGACTTGTCTATTTTGAATCAAATGAAGTTATGTAAGGAAAAACCTGTCTGGCTTGGCCTGCATTTTGTGATAGATAGCCCAGGCCATGAAATTTTTTCTTTTGGATATTGTTTGTTGTTGCTCTACTCAAGTTCTGCACTCTGTCACCCTACAACCGACAAGACAAGTTGACTTGACTAAGAACCAAACCAAAGTCTGGGGAAGGTGAACACGAACGACTGACAGAGAACTCTTAGTCGACGCTAGTTTTCTTTCCCTGGTTTTCTGGACCCGATTTTCACAAGACCACCGAACTGAGCTTCTGGTTCTCATCAGTTTTCTTTCTTTCGGGGCAAAACGAACGCGCAGCGCAGCACAGTACAGTACTGTACAACTCAAGGCATGCAAAAGAATATTCCAAAACTTTATGTACTCAACGTTAAGAATTTTTATCAAAAATAAATCCTAAATTTTACCAGGTTACAAAATGGCTCTATATTGGCAAGTGTCTAAAAAACGTTTTAAAAAATTGAGCTTACGTGAAACAGTCTCGTTAGTCAAGTCATGCATGGAATTTTCCAAGCAATTTCCGTTCTCAGTTGGAAATTTCCATTAGTTTCTTAAATCACTTCAAAAGATCAAAAATATTAACACACGCAAGGCTCATCGTACAATCTATGGCTACGGTTATGGCAAGGATTATTTCAAAGAACATTTTCTTTAATCGAATTTCACCCTTGGATCTTATTTTCATCTTCAAGTGCACTTTGACTCACATCCACATCCTTAGTCAAGACGAGAATCTTGAATTACTTAATAAACAAAAGCTTTTTCAAAATATGACGCACTTAACTTCACTTTAGTTTAATTATATGGATTTTCCACTTGGTTTGCTTTGACTGGTTTTTATCAAGTGTGACATGAACCGGGAGCCCAAGGATGACCATGACAATGTCAAGCATGTGACAGTGACACTGACTTTGAACTGAAGCACTAGCACCAACAGCTTAAATTAGTGAACTAAACACCTCGATTCAAGTTCAAAATAAGTTTACCCCTCAAAATATAATAATTAAATGAAGAGATTGGTTTGACTTGATTTATTTGCCAATCCATAGTGAGGGCAATGCTTGCTTGCGTCTTGCTTGCACCATTATGCACGTACGTATGATCGTCATACAGAAAAGTTTAAACAATAATAGTTTACACAAACACACCTACGCACACATACTGATTTGATAACTTCTGTTTCGGTTTGTCTGAGTGGTGGGGAAGCATAGCTTGCATTTAATATGCATAATTAGCTATGCGGTGCGGTGCGGTGCGGTGAATAAATACTGTCTATGAGTAATTCATCCACTTGCTCTTGTCTCTTGTACGTCAGATTAATTCAATACGTATACTTCACGCTTAATTAAATACAAGTCTCAACGTAAGGAGCTGCTAATTGCTTGTTTTTGATCAGTGACTTAACCCTATGTCCCGTTCTAGGAAAAGGCCGGCAATGATCTGTTAGAACTGACCTTTGACCATAACCGATTTTGAAAATAGAACTAACTGGACGTTAGACAAAATTCTACTGAACTGAATGAACAAATGATGGTTAATGATAAGTGACTTGTGATTGATCTAGACTAGTTTGAACTGGACAGGACATATTAAATCGATTTGTTGGATGGATTGATCACTAATTATAATTTCCATATAAACTGAGGTGAGGTCTCATGTGTGTTGAATGATAAATGAAATCCACTTCTGGGGACATGGACATCAAGTGGCGTAGGTTGACATTTCTTTTGGGAACTGACTAGGGATTTTTTTCTAAGGCACATCTCAATAAAATATGGCCAAATGCCGGATATCCTTTTCGGGTTTGTCTATCTTCATAACTAATTTTACAGAGGTTGATGTTTATAACTGGCTCAAATAATAGGATGGGGTTCGATTATTCCCACATAAGCCCCGCGATCCGTTCCAAGTCCCAAGTGCAATTTATTGTAAACTAAACTGAACCTCATGTGTCATGCAAGGCAAGGCAAAGCAACATGTTTGGCTCATCCATCAAAAGTCCTAGAAAGGACTTGAGTGGGCATTGCACACTTGACGGTCTCATTAGAGAGTCACCCGATGGTGGTTTGCTTTGCTCAGCTCACCAGACCACACCACATGAGTTCTCACTCTCACCTGTGCACTCAATCCTTCTTAAATTTGATCTATTGATTTGGACTAATTTTGCTCAGAGTCGGCCACCGACGTGTTGACCGTGTAATTCCTCAAGTGCCTTTTCCACAAGGAAGAACTCTGACGCCTGAATGGTCGGTCATATCGTGTACTCCACTAACCCAGCAAATTAATGCAGTGATCAATTAACCTAATCAATGCTAAATGGTTGAATGCGTAGGAAAATACGCTAGGCTACGCATGACCTCATGTGTTATTACACATGAACAAGGCAACAGTGGTTCAAAAGGATTTTTATCACGTTTTTGTCCAGGTTGGCTGAACTCACGAGATAAGGATTAGCAGTCTTGCTCTTGCTGGGCTAATGGGCAAAGGTACTAAGCACTACAGAAAATCTAGTTGTAATAATTTTGATTTGAATTTTGGAGAGACTCATCTCGTCGGTCAAATTCAAGAGGAACGTATCAACGGCGGATTTAATTAGAACAAGCAAGTAAAATGGAATGAGTAATGGTTACAAGGATATTAATATATAAGTGCGTACACCTGCTAAATTATTTAATATCAGAAATCATCGTGTAATTAAGTTGTAATTAGCACGGCCTTTCACAATAACTTGCCGGTCAGTGCCTGACCTTGAGAATTTTGTAGCAATTTCCTTTCTTCGAATTCTCTTTTCTTAATTTATCAAGACAAAGTTGATCGTATCGTATCATCTGGTTTTGACACGACGCTATGAAGTTTCCTTCGTTTGAAAATGAGAATTGAGATTGAGATTGCACAATCTACAAGAAACTGATTAAAATAGGAGATGAATCAAAGAGATTTATTCTATCCAAAGCTCCATTTCATCATCTCAAGGCCGTTAGAACGTTGTAGATGAGAACGTTAAAAGTTTTGTTTACAGAGCGTCTAGTGGGTGAGTGAGTTTCTGTAAACTAAAGTGTTTCAGTAAGGAAGGAAGTTTCATTTTAATCTTGGCTGCGCTTTGCTTTGCATATAGCTGCACTAGCCTAGCATTTCAGAACAAAATGTTTGCATCCTGAGCTGATGAAGCACCCGTTGAAACTAGACACCAATTCTGAGCGGATAATATGCACTAAAGTTTGGCCAAAACTTAGCTGAACAAACAGACTTAGACTTTAGGATCCATCCAGTTTCTTGAGTTTCATTCAGAGCAAAGCTGAGATTTGTGTCAGATTTCCCTCATTCATAGTCTCAAAAAACATTTTAGGGGTTTACTTTAGGAGAAAATTTATTGCAATAATGTCAAATGAATGAACTCAAAGTTTCCGCAACGACTTTCTCTCTCTCTCTAAGGAAAAGAATTTCATTTTGATCTCTTCATCTACTACGATTTGCTCAAAAAAATAAAAAATAATTATCCGATAAAGCACGCTCAAGCCTAGCGAACTACCTCGTCCGTCCGAACCATTTCCTTTGAATTACTTTTAAGAAGAACTTTTTGAATTTAAATTCTCTCATTCTTCATGTTTCACATGCATGAGTTTGCAATTTGCATTTTGAAATTTAGGTTATTAGAGCATGATTCCTGTCAGTGCTGCCCTTACCTAAAGGGTGCAATTTCGAGTACAAGGCAAAATTCTGCAGATATTTTATAATGCCTAATGAAAATGGCACTTGCCTTAATCCTGGTCGAATCAACCGTGAATTCGCATGACAAAATCATGTAACCACCGCCATCGGCGATTTTACCTTTGGGATTTTGGAGCGTGGGAATAGAAGTGGAAATAATTTACAGTGACAATACGCTTTAGGGATTCAACGGAGTGGAATCAATTGGGGAAATATTTCTATCATTGGCAGAAAACTGGCAATGACAAATATATTGTATTTTGGCTTTTCTCGGTACGTACGTACGTACAGACCAAGAATGGACTTTCTGATCTACTTTGATCTTTCAACGATGAATTGAATTGTTTGATGAGTCCTTCAATCCATCCGGTCTAAAATAGAAACGGAATTTGAAATTGATCTCACTCGTATTCTCACCTCTGCCATGGTCATGACGCGACGCACTACCTGAGTAATTAATTAGAAGGATAACGATTGAAAAACTAATTTTGACTCTTAGCTGACTGATTCTATTGTGCTTGAGTGTACTTTTGCAAGTAAAATGTGTTTATGTTCCGTGTATGTGTCTACTGTGGACATATGTGATACGACACATACACAGTGTATATTTTGTACCGAATTTGTTTTACTTTCAAAGGATAAATGTCGACTTCCTGGTAGCCTGGCCTGACCTGTAGAGTTTTGAACAGCCGGACTTTGTCCGTTCCTCTAGCTTTATTATGTGAACAGTGAACAATCAAATCGCTTTCACTTTTTGATACCCGTTTTCTTTTCGCGTCCGAGGAAAATGTACAAACCATAAACTTTGCTCTTAGCCTCAGACTTGTGATACGACACATACACAGTCTACGTTTTATACCGAATTTGTTTTACTTATAAAGGATAAATGTCAACTTCCTGGTAGCCTGACCTGTAAAGTTTTGAACAGCCGGACTTTGTCCGTTCCTCTAGCTTTATTAAGTGAACAGTGAACAATCAAATCGCTTTCACTTTTTGATACCCGTTTTCTTTTCGCGTCCGAGGAAAATGTACAAACCATAAACTTTGCTCTTAGCCTCAGACCCGTCCGTACTCTTCAAACACTGTTAAATTATTACATCATTTTACCCCCTATAGAATTTATGGTGTATTACTTCGTGGTTCGGACGGATGAGGTCAAAACTCAGAACTAGGGCCAAGGCAGAGCAGGGCGTGAGCGTGAGCAATCACTTTCACCTGGAATTATACCTTCATACATATTTCTGTCCATGTTTGCAAAACTTTCGACATTCTTCTTCACAATTAAGTTTAGGAAGTGGAACATTGATCGTGTCTCGTGTGGTGTCATTAAATTCTCAAACATGTCAAACCAAACTAAAGCATAGCAAACTTTGGAAAAGTTTTAAATCCAATCATGTTTGAAAATAAATGAAAGGGCAAAATTTTTCATCAAATTATTTTGTCACAGCGTAGTTTAAATGAAAGCTGGAAAAGCTGATACGCCCAGGCCAGGGACACTACATCAAACAAAGAAGGAATTAATGGGAATTCTATGAAAACGAAATAGAAATGAAACCACAAGAAACACATTTGATGTATAGTAGCCGTACGATGCAAAAGTTTTTGGGAAAAGTTATGTTGAGTGACATGAGAGGGATGATGTCGTCATGAAAGAACATTCGGCTACCGTTTACTGATCCATGCTTCGCTGATTCTCTGTCTCTGTATTTGATACAAAATTCTCCGTTTGAAACATTTAAACTTCTCTACGTATGTACTGCACTACAAAGTAATAAAAATCATTGGAAATACTTCCTACTGCGAAATTCCCAACAGTTGTTCACTTCGCAGTAGTAGTAGTAGTCGTAGTCGTATGTTTTCAGACAGTTTGTGTACATATAGAATATTTACTCCAGTCCTATTCTATGTTGTATGAACTATCGAATTCCTCTGTTCGATTTCCGGTCTAACGATTTTGGAACACATTATAAAACAATATCTACTTTTTTCTGCCCAGTACGGTGTGGTTTGGACTTAAAATGAACCCTCGCTTTCGCTTTCCTCGACTCAACCTCACGTTGACGTTCTAAAAATAAAATGTATCTGTTCGTCATTTCCTGTCGAAATCTGTCATCTGCTTTTTATTGACTCAATAAAAAATAAATGCAAAAAATGCATTTTAGGGTTTGCATATCCAAATAAAATTCATATTTTTTATGTACTATATGTGTCTTCGACAATTGTACAAGTATTAAGCATCACACCTCAAATTATCCTCGAAGCCAATTTCTCTGCAGTAGTATTCATCCAAGTGATGATAAAAGGGGTCGTCCACCCAATACAAATGAAAGAAGCCATAAAAATTGGACTAGACCAACAGAATACGAATACGTACGCGTACGTGATGCAATTGAAGTCAAATCAATGCGAGGAAGTCATACATCTCTCCGAATTCAACTTGAATGGATTTAGAGTTGGGAGAAAGTACTGTGAAAACCTGGCAAGGGTTGCCTTCGTTCGCGGCTGTGAGTTTCTGATAGGAGATTTACGAATTGAAAAGTTGATATTACCACAATGGATTGTGGGGTGGTTGGCTCTCGCCACTGTCTAAAGTATTCTTACATAGGGATTTACGTTTACGTTCTGTGGTAATGTTAACCTAGGGTTCCAAGTTAATTTCATTACATGAATTTCAAGGGCTTCCCATTGAATAAATACTCCGGTGAAATAAAACAATACAGAGAAGCACCAGAATTGTTTTGAGTGTTTCGGCGGCGTTAGTGGTCAAACTCTTATCCTCAACAACCCCTTGAGACAATAGCAAATTCCGTCGAATGAGAATATTTTTTTATCCATTCATCCAAACTAGACAGACAAAACAGGTAAATCCCTGGAGAGTTGGAATTGGAATTGCGAATGTGACGAACCTGGGCTAACAATGTATTTATTTAAGCCTTGTCTATCCAAACTTTTCCTACAACCCACAAGGAATTCAAACCTTCAAACTTTTGCTTGGTTTATCTGGTCAGGGCCAGACGTGTTTTAAACAAGGATTTTGGGAATTAAACTTCAGATCACAACGCAACTACCCTGCCCTATCCTATAGTTTCCTCGTGTAGCAATTCCGTTCTTCCAAACAAATTTCGGTCATATCGACGAATTCCACTGCACTGACACTGTCGGACTAACCCAGTGGTCTATTTCACATCATTTCACATGGATGAACAAATCTGGAGCAAAAGAGCAAAAGTGAGCAAACGTGTAGGCGTAAGCGTAAAAGTAAATGTAAAATGACAACGGGTCAAATCAAAATCAAAACGCTTGCAGCACGAAGGGCGAGCATGAGGCTAAATTCAATTTCAAAAGTTTAGAACAAAGGACAAAAATTATAACCACAAAGTTTCATCACGATGCCCTTGGGCCTGTAATGACTTTTTAATGGGACGTGCGGCTTTCTTTTTGCATGTACTGAACGTGAAGATTGTCGCATTTGATGTCACGCATTGAATAAAATTATGTTTGAAGAGATTTCTACATAAAAATTTAATTTATCTTTGTAGATGCCTTGCATTATTACCCTAATGAAATTATTTACAATAATTTGTACGTACGTGGTCATTCTGCTTCAAAGCTTTCTTCATATGATGCACGTGTAATTACCAAGTTCTTCGTGTATTAAGCCAATAACACCCACGATTCAATGTAAACTGATGAAGCTATGCCATTCATCTTAGCGAATTAAGAAATGCAAGTAAAGTAAACCCAGCTAAGAGAAAGGGTTGGAGCTGAAGGAAACCTTAAAAACTTTCTTTTTGACTAGATGGATTTCTCTTACCGTACATTACCTTTCTTTGCCTTTCACTTTCCTCTTACCTTTCTTTCAGGGAAAGTTTCAAAGGAGTTTGGAATAAATTAGCTTCATTTCTCCCACTACTCTTCAGCTCATCAAGCCTAAGAGTGAGGAAGGAAACCAACTAATTAAGTTGACACATTAGGTTTAGATACGTTCGTAACGTTCCTCATTAGGTAAGCAAATTATTGGCCCTCTCTCCCTGCGTACGTTTCTCTCTCGTTCGGTCTTATGAGCCTGGCTGGGTGGAATGTTTGATGAAAGGAATAGTATAGCTAGTATCAACTTACAAAATTATTCCCATGAATTCCTCCACTCTTTGCTAATAGCAGGAGTACGCATTAGTGCAGTACAGTAACGATTTCAGAAATCGGAGTTGATAATTGCTTTAATCATTATTACGCTTCTTCGTTCTCAGCCACTCACATTTAACGGGCATTTACCTCCTGCTTCCTGCAAAAAACGTACAGTGAAAGTGAAATGAAAGTTAAGTAAAGCACAATGACTTGAGGGAGCTTTAGCTTTAGCGTGTACTTTGTATTTATTTCACTTCCTTCCTTTCTTCACAACGAACCTCATCCTTCTATTATTTATTAACTTTTTCACGCCGGCGGTGTTGTAGGAATCCTGGGCGGCTCTGTCAACACACTCGTTTTGATTTTTTTTTCATTCTTACACTTCTCTGTTGTGGTTCACTCAACTCAGGAATGAGTTTCTACTCAAAATAAACCTCCAGGTTTTCCACATGCTGAGATTACATGGTTAGTTAAGTGCTACTTGAAATACGGTCCTTGTCCAAAAGTAGAACATATCACTTCTCCAGGGAAGAAGAACAAGAAACATCCAAGCCTAATAAAACAATGCAATGCAATGCAATGCAGGAAGCAGGAGTTCCTATTTCCATAAATCACAGTATTTAATGTCGTGGGCCAATTCTAGGAGCGAGAGGCGACAGTTTAGTTTACTCAAGCTAATTATTTAGCAGAAACGTACGTACTACTCCATGCTTTCAGGAAATAATTTATTCATTTTCTTGATTCGAGCGTTGAAATCAGAAAGGACGAGATCTTCGCAGTTGAGCTTCGAAATATCTAGTGACAATCTGGACAACACCTTTAGATTTTATTTTATTTAGATAGTACACCAACAGCTCTAGATCACCTTTAGTTCCCTTGTGTTAAATTTATACAGAGTTTTATAAAATAGTTCGGTCACAAAATGAGTAAGACCAGCTTGAAATATTTAGTTAACTGATTTGAGAATTCTATGATCCAGAAATCATTTGAACCATCCCCAAAATTTCCGTAGGGGAAAACTATCTGGATTTTCTGTTGACTGGAAAGCAATCCGATGTTGACTTTGACACGCGAATTCTGAGTGTGATATGGTAAATGTTATACAATTTGATACTCTGGGCGTCTGCCTCATGTAGCTTCAAGCGGAAATTCCCTATTGCTTGTTACTAACCACTACCACTAGCCACTATCCTAACTTTCCAACTTCCTGACTCAGACTTGGAAATCCAAGTCATTCGGTAGGATTATTTAGTCACTTAATTGCATTGCAATGAATGTTCCAACACGCCTCACGCTCAAGATCCACTTAAGCGTTTGTTTGTTTATTGAGTGGGCCGACTAGACTCGACTGGACTTTTAGGAGATTGATTGGGTTGGATGTGGTTGGAATGAAATGATTCTGATTTCATTCCAAGGTCTGCCTTTCTGTCTGCCTGTTGAGTTTCCAGTCAGTCGGTCCTTAATTATGAAATCCAATGGGAGCCAAGCCAAGCCAAATAAATTCATCGACTGGTTGAAGTGTATCAATAATGAGGTTGAAGCTGACGCTGAATCCTGAACAGATCAGTCAGGTTGGATGAAAAGCAGCCAGAAAATTATACTTTACAAAGAAGAGAACTCTAGCTCAGTACGTACGTACTTATGCAGTTGTCAAGCAGAATGATTTGAGTCTGAGCAATTTTGAAAGGTAGGTACTAGGTGAAATTCCAAATCAGGACTACTTGAATTTGTCATTGCGGGGGATCCACCACAGCCACAGCCACTACAACTACAAGTGGCTCATGTCTAATAACTATTCTGGGAATGTGGTCCCATTTGCCTCTTCAATTTTCTCCTCGTCCATGTCCATGCCCAGGTTCAAATTGAATCAAAGTCAAATGATGAATTGGATAGGAAAGTAGGAAAAAGGAAAAGGATATGACATCCGAGATGCATTCAAAAGTTGTTCTTCAAAGAAATGAAACGTAAAAGCCCTTTGACACCAAGTTCTAGAAAATCGTGCCAAGAATTATAATTTTTGTTGGAGGCAGGCTATTAAAATCAAAGGAAAAGAAAATGAAGAACACTTGGAATCTAATGTTCTATGAATATGAAAAATTAAAAAAGGAAATTTGTACTGTCATCTCAAATATGTAGCCACAGTATTTTGGGTGTACCTTGAAAGTTCTAACAAAGTACGTGGACGTGGACGTATGATCTAATGTTGAACTATGCTAAGCCAAAAGCCGAGATGATGGGCTAGGGTAAGGTTACTAATGATTAGACCAATGATCTAACGTTTCCCCTGTATCCATTCATCCACCCACGTTGGAAAATTTTGTTGCTGTCAGTGTTGAAAGGATCATTTAGAAACTAACCTTCTTTTTCTTCCTCGTCCTAATCGTACGTTTCTACCAAATATCTCACTAATGGTTTTTGGAATTGAGTTTTGTTCCGAAATTCTCTCCTCTTTTGTCCTTGACACAACAAGAGGATAGAAAACAAAAGAATCTAAAAAGAAGTACTCTTTTAAGTATTAGAGCAATGATCTAACGTTTCCCCTGTATCCATTCATCCACCCACGTTGGAAAATTTTGTTGCTGTCAGTGTTGAAAGGATCATTTAGAAACTAACCTTCTTCTTCTTCCTCGTCCTAATCGCACGTTTCTACCAAATATCTCACTAATGGTTTTTGGAATTGAGTTTTGTTCCGAAATGCCCTCTTCTTTTGTCCTTGACACAACAAGAGGATAGAAAACAAAAGAATCTAAAAAGAAGTACTCTTTTAAGGACCTTGGCTGCCAAGCTAAATCCCCGACATGGCATTTATTACACCTTGTCAAAAAATCCAGGACATGAGGACCACGTAGTCGGCAGGACCTCGGGAACCCAAAAGCTAAGCTAAGTCNCCTTGTCAAAAAATCCAGGACATGAGGACCACGTAGTCGGCAGGACCTCGGGAACCCAAAAGCTAAGCTAAGTCAAGAGTAAAAAAGCACCAACACTTCATCCTGAATTCTAAATGAGGTACGGGCGGCTAGCTGCCCACACAAAAAAAAGTTGCACAATATCCTTGTACACAATTCAGAACCTTTCTTCACCTCAAATCTCCCATCAATCTTATTTTCCCTGAACTTGAGAAACTTACACCAGCCATAGGTCTGTCCGTCAAACTAAGCCAAGCCAAGCCAGGCCAAGGTTTGGTTTAGTTTGGATTGGTTTATCTCTTAGACATGCATAATACAAACATCCTCCTATCCTGCCCTGTCTTGTCTACTGAGCTCCTTTACTTCTACTTCTACGAGTCAACCAAGAAAATCAAAATCATAAATAATGTTTAGCAAATATTGCAGTTTGCACTGCTAGCGCTAGTCCTACTACTTTTCCAATACATTTCGCTAACCCAGTACGGGTGGATCGATTTTTAAATCCCAATACTCTTTATCTACCTTATATATCTGGAAGGAAGTATTTACCTCTACTGCTTTTTCATGCAAGATGCATAAAAAGAAAGGATTTGTGGCAAGAAACATTGCATCCTGTACTTTTCCTTTGCTTTCTCCAACGGAAGTCAAGCTGAGAATTATTTCTAACTTTTGGCCGATCTCCAAGCGATACTTTGACCCGAGTATATTTTTTGTAGCTGAATAATATTTGGCAAATTGTATCGAACAAATATTAATCCGTATGAAATCAAAGTCTAATAGTAGTACGGTTAGCTATGAATTGTGGATAGAGTTAGTGGGTTGGCAATTGGCCCAGCCATAATATTTGTATTATTTGTTCATATGCCGAGCTGCTGCCGCTTTTCCCTTATTAGTCTCCATTGAATTTTAGGAAATGTCCTAGAAATTGAAATGAAAAGACAAGCAGTAGTCATTTCCACTCGACCATTCTCTCTTTCATAATTTTCAACTTGATTTATGACATTCATTTGTACAAATCGCAATCGCGAATCGCAGGTCCACATCGTGGACAAAATGAATTTATTACCTTGTGGTGTGACTGTCTCATCTAATACACGTACGTACACGTTCATAGCAAACGACGCAAGTGTCGATTAAGCTCATAAATCATGCCACAGTACAAAAGTGAGAATTTTATAGCTTGGCAATGAAAATTGCATGACATTGCTAATGTCAATAAAACCGATTTCAAATTACATCCTGATTTTTTCTGGACGCGGGTTAAAAAGAACCTCATTAATCTTTCTTCCATGTTTTCAGTTGAATTACAAGGTCTTAAAGATAGCGATTCCCACGTCAAGTCACTTCACCT
>WJEZ01002687.1:0-12744 GCA_009869925.1 Thalassaphorura encarpata | reverse complement strand
AGTGCGAAATTTAGCCCAATGTTAATTTCCCATGCTAATTTTTTTCCGAATCCATTAGAGGCTACGAGAGTTTTGCATGTTCCTGTAGCAACCGACCTGGTCACCCGAAAGTGCAAAAAACCAAAGTCGCATCTGAAGACCCAGTTAAGAGCACTCCTAATACACCAATCTCCTAATAGTGAAATCTCCTTGAGAAAAACCTAGACTCTGATGTTTTCCAATGAAGTCAATCCTTGACAAGAATTCATGATTACAGTGCTTTTAAATATAATAGCGAGAAGAATGGCTACCACTTATTTGTGATATCTGCATCACATTTGTACTTCTAGCAATGTGTAACACTCATTGTATTGAACGAATGAATCCAGCACTGTATATAAAAAAAGTTTTGCAGTCTTTTTATTGAAAATGGTTCAAACTTGTATTGATAAATAACTTTAAAAAGCTCTAATAATGACAACTTTTTTACGAACACATTAATTATTTTATTAGAAGTAGTTCAGTTTATAAATGCAAAAAGGCACGAATGCATTGGCGATTAGTTTTATTATATTCTTAAATTAACCTTGCTATTATACAATAGAATAGCATCATTTAAATGACTCTAGGATTAGCATGCTTATGAAAATACGTAAATATTTAAAATAAATTATAATATGAAATCGTGTCTACAAACAATAACATGAAATGGCATTTTTTGTCGAAGGTGAATTACTTTTGCACTTTAAGTTTTCACATAATGTTGACCGAATACCTGAAACGAATCGATTCTATCTCAGGGTACATGTATAAAATCATAGGGGCGGTTAACTTTAATAAAATAAACTCAGCTGCATACGTCATGTAACCCAACAGAATTAGCAATAAAACTGGATAAGAAAATGAAGAAGATATCATAGATGTTGGAAAACATTCAGAATATTCTATAGTTATTTGTTGTGTTTCATTTAATCTATACGGTGAAATGATCTGGTTATAAAGTAATGTAGCAACAGCACCACCTTCAATCTTGCCTGAAACTTGTGTACTGCCACCAATTTGTGTACTGAAATCTTTTGAATCTCCAGATATACTATGATCAAACTGGATAAGACCGTACTCCAGCAAATACGTTAAAATCATAGATATAGATACTATAGAATGCCAAATAAGTCCAAAAAGTTTGAATGACTTTCTTTTCTGTGGATTTCTTAAAAATAGGCCAAGAAATATTGCGTTAGCTATCGGATCGTAAAGAGCCCGTAAGGCAAAAATTGGTCCAAAAATTGTTTTTAATGTCACTACAATATCTGTATGATAAGCTAACCTCTCTTTATACTCATTTATAAATTTAGGGGCTTTTGGTCTGGTAACTATCAGTGAAGTACTCTTCGTAAATGTCTTATTGACCCGAAAGCTATCCTTTAATTTTTTTGTATATGATTTTAGTTTAAGTATTTCGTGACTGAAGTCCGATACTACACTAAGAGCCTGACACGGATTTGCATTATCAAGCTTTTTGCAAATTTCTGTGCCTACATCTACGACTTCGCATACGCCATTTATTAAACCAAGGCCGTTTTCACAATTTTCTTTAGCTATTGCCGTTCTTAGGTAGCAGTCATCCCAAGTTGCCCTAGCACCTGCTACACAGTTATTCCAAACTTTATTGGATTCCTCCGCTAAATAATTTACCTGGCTGGTTACAAAATCTACTGAAACTTCAATAGGAACTGTTATTTCACCAATGGATTCTAAAGTACTAACGAACTTTCCTATGCTCTCAGAATACGCATTTTCTATTGCGTTGATTCCAACCATAGATGCTTTAGATACTTCTCGCCCAATCAGATCTCTGGAGCAATTAGCTGAAAATGTAAGCCTATTGACAACTGATTCTATATTAGAAATTGGACCGCTACCACAGAGTGAAATTAACATAGCTAAAACTGAGTATCTAAAGAGTTTAATGATGATGCTAGGAAAGCTTATAAAAAATACACACCGTGAGAATTTATGTGCAGTGATGAGCCAGGTGAGCAGCAGAGCAAATGAGCAACTAGATAAAATTATGTAGTAGTAGAATCCAGTAGACATTCCGTCTACATGTTGAAGTTGGAAAGCGGCAATGACGGATACGCACAGCATGTATAGCAAAATGTTTTTTCTTTTGCCCGTCCTTGTGGAAATACTCAAAATCCTTAGCAGGCTATGTTGTGCGAGCTTAGAGAGAATTGAGCCTAAAGTCATATGTAAGAGAAAATGTAGTGACGTCTTAAAATGGTTGGAATAAAAGTATCTCACCTAGTAAATTCAGTTTCTTTGCGGAGCTTGCTGAAATGATTCCCAAGTTAACTCGAATAAATTGTTTAATTCTGGGCACTGTAAAAAATTATGACATAACCATTAGCAGTACAACATGGTTTACGTAGGAGTATTAACTTTATGGCATTTAATTTTTAATTACCCGTGTCTTGGATATCAATGTAGAACCATAATAAAACTACTCGAACGTTAGTCCCTGTTGTTGAATTTATTAACCGAATTCCTGAAAAAATCAATCAGTTCATTGCAAAAAATATTTAAAATTACTCAATTTTTACTAACCAGTATGTCGGCAGTAAAAAAAGCATAGTATTAAGAGTACTCGTACATCAGTTATTGGGTTTAAATTCCAGACTCGTAAAGCTGTAAAGATTGCATTTGTTGAATTCATATGCTAATTCAAAATATCTGAATATTCATAAACCTGTTTTATTGGATTCATTGTAGAAAAATTTAATGTATAGACACATTTTTTGAAATAATACTGTAGATTACAATTGAAAAAAAAATGTATTTGAAATATTAGAATATTTGCTCACCAGTATATTGAGTGTTTACCATGCAACGTACTAAAAATACACGAACACGATTTATAAGGGTTGAATTCCAGAATTGTGAACCTGGAAAGGTTGCAAAAGTTAAATGCAAATGCAAATTCAGAATAATTGAATTTTCACATACCTGCGTATTGACATTTATCGCTGCACCACAATAAAAGAGCTAAAACTATATTCCATGGTTTTGTATTCCAAATTCTTCTCCCTAGGAAAGAACACGCTATAGAATTCGAGAAATTTTTTAGGATGTGGAAAATGGGTAATAGTGCGGCCCAGCGATTTCACTGAACAAGTCTAAAACCGCTGAGTTCCCCGTCTGTTCAAAGTGAGGAAGTTTGGAAATAGCATGAAAATAACACATTCGTAATATTAAGAACTTCAATTTTTCAATTCAATGTTTTGAAAGTTCTTCGGAGTATGGTAGAGAGAAAAATAGATAGCGGGGAAATCCGCCTTCAAGACCGAACGTCTATGGCAACCTGTTACCTGCCATATCTGGCTGTCTCCTTTATACAACTTCTTGGGACTGGTATTTTTATGAACACTAACTTACATTTAACAGTTTATTCGTACCATGAATTCCAAGACATGAACAAAAGCGTAGGAATGTTCCTCTCAATTGTTGTATCGCAGTGAAGTTCCATATGATATTCATCACAGCAGCAACAACTGGAAAAATCAAAATGGTGAATAAACTAGTCTACATAATACGAAACCCTTCATTTTGTAGCCATGACAAGACAACTTAGCCATTTAATGAATACTTCCGCTGGAGAATGAGATAAATAATAGGATCAATAATAGGATAATGAATTTTCAACTTTGAACAATTTCCTACTTATGAAGAGATTTATAAGGGGCACAATAGTGTTAATTTACGTTTTTGCACTAGCTATATTATTTGTCTAACATACTACTGGCGGTAGGAAACACTTTAACCGTTTAAGTTCTTAAATTCGTTATTATTGATCAAAATATCTTAGAAAACTTGATTCTAACCATTACATATATTAACCTTAATAAAATCCAAACCTGCTTGAAATGCAGCGCCGATACGTCTCCCTAGTGTTGGACGAGATTCCGCACACATTTCGCCGTCTATTGTAGACATTTCAATAAATGTCGCCATAGAAGAATTTATATGTTGAAGACGACAATTTCGAACACGCCTCCTGGAAATTGTACTAAACGCTTATTGCTTAGTTTTCTGATTGAGTTTATTGTACACAAAAATATTGTATATAGTTACGTAAATTAGATAAAGTAATTTAGTAGTTAATATTACAATATGTGTGAAAAGTCTTTAAAAAGTTCGGCACTATTTACTATTTGTGTTTGAACATCAACTGAAGAATGGAAACCGTGTGTGATGTGTAAAAATTAAATGCACGTTTATTGTACTATATTTTTGGTTATAAACCTGGACTCGGACTGTCTAACATTTGGTAGCAAAAGGGAAATCGATGACTCGAACGGAAGACGAACTCCAAATTTCTACAAGACTATACTCAAAATAGGTGCAGATAAAGGGCTACGGCGGGTCCAAGTTTTAGTTTTTAAGGCTAACCTCAGTCAGTCTAATCTCAAGTGTAATCTTTCATAGGGTATTTGAAGAGTTATTTATTTATTTGTTTACTGTGAACTAGATAGTGCAAGTGAAAATACCAACCTCAGCATCTTATGTGATTCTATGTTGTCAATATATTTTGTGTCATGTGCATGAACTATATTTTTTTATCAAAGAACCAAATGATTATTTACGTTACACTTGTCTCAGCACACTCCAGGGACTAATTTTTTGTAAATCGCAAGTGTTTGACTGGGACCTGTATTACATTCATGTCACCTGCAAATGAATTCCCATTCTCCCCACTCTAGTTATTTGAAGATAACATGCCGATAGTGTCAAAGAAAACAAGTGCAACAAAAATTCTATCAAATTCAATCTCTAATTGACCTAAGTTAGCTTGCCATCACTTTTAACTCTTGTTAACGTCATTTAATATGAACATATAGTTTTCAAAGTCACAAGTGCGAAATCTGTCATTCTACAAATTTTTGTTAGTAAGTTCTTTATATTATGTAATGCACAAATTAACGAACGTGGGATAGTACCTCGTACGGCGATGGATTTGTCGCCAGAGAGTACCTACTGATCGACGTCTATGTCAAGTTGCATTGTTTTGTCAAGCCATCGACAAGTCATTTTGATTATGATACAAAATACCCATAAATTTAGGCTGATTTTGTCCTTTCCTTGGACGTCAATTAGTTTAGCGAAACTGCAAAGGGGAATACACGATAGCCCATGTCCCCTGTTTTTGAGTTTCTGGAAAATTTAAAAATAGCTGCTTAGTATTGGAGCCATATTAACTGAAGAGGTTGATGGTGCAGTCAAGCTGAGTTTAGTTTTCTACAATCGGACTTCTAAGGATTGACTTGTGTGTCTGTTATTGTTTTCGGTTCCACGTCATTACAACGCAGAAATTACAACGCATGTAATTACATCATAGACATTACAACGAATACAATAACATTGTACTTGCAAATACAGCGTATGCAATTCCATTGTGTACAAATACATCGTATAAGCCAATACAACGCAAGACAACCACAACCCATGCAATGTGAGAATTACATCGCTATGGCAAAAATAACTACTATACAATTACAGTACATTTTACATTTTATTACATTTTATAGTGAAATTTCGGCTAACATTATGAATCTTCAAAAGTTCATATCTTTAAGTTTAAATCTTTAAAATATTTGAAAATCTGAATCTTTAAAACTTTAAATGTTTTTAACATTGATACTTTGAATTGAACAATGATCTTTTTGAAATTTCGAAAATTTAAAAGTGCGTGTTCGTGTACCCAACAGAGGGCACTGGGTTCTATATTCCGAGCGTGTTAATTTTATGGCTTCATCGTACTTGCTGTCGAGCTGCCAGGAATTTTGGATGAATTTTAATTTTAGAAGTTAAAATTGTGGAATTATTTTAACGTTCATTAGTAGAGGAATAGTTATGAGCGTGCACAATTCAAATAGAGATTAGAGTTCTAGTTGTATTCTAATTTAGTGTAAGAATCTCTTCTATTTCAATCATCTCAATTAATTATTATGTAAACATTAAAGTATTCTCAAGGTATGTCGTTAAGCCAAACATCAGAAGTCGTTATTTCGTCCAAGAATACTGAATTTAATGAAAATTCGACAGTTTGACGAAATAAACCGGCCAATTTTTAAATTTTAATCTAGGCTGAAGGAAAATGCAAACAACCTTGCATCACATATATATTAGGCCAAAAATGGCAAAAACATTTACGACGATAAAAAAATTTGAAGTCTTCCACATTTTATTGATGGAAAAAAATTGCCGAATAAAATAAAATTGATGAACCTAATTTCATTCTTTCTGCAGGAATGAATCAATTGAATTTCTTACTTGAGAAAACTGTAGGCAAGTGACGAGATTAAGATACGCACGTTTTACATAAGCAGCACCGTCATTTTCTGAATTTGCAAATAAAAATTACAAACAATTTCCCTGAAATATGGGCAAAATCAAGCTGGAATAAAATATTAAATTCAGAATGAACATCCGTCCGTGAAAGATTTCACTCATGAACGTTTTTTCTGGAATTCTGATCATTTTCAAATTCAAAGCTAAGAACTGGTTGTGGAAAAATTAAAATATTCACTAGAACTATCCAGCTGACTTAATTAATGTATTAAAGACTAAAGGTTCACAAAATTCTACTGCTGTCGCAAATTCAAACTGTTAATTAAATAAATGTAGAATAAATTCATTTTGATTTGCATTTTTTAAAATGACCAACCGACAAAATTCCCTGCCTCTTTCTACTTGCATGCTGTCTAATCGAAAGAATCGTCTAGCGCATATGATTCTAGCGCGCCGGGCGATCGGAATTCTGCTTAAAAATCCTACTTAGGTACTTCGACTTGAACAACCAAATCTAAAGATATATGTATTTTTCTGTTCGTCGAGTAGTTACACTATTGAAATAGAAATTTTATCTAAATAATTGTGCAGTTATACACAAACGATTTCTTTATCTGAATTAGAAAGTTCAAAAGGGGAAAGAATTAGAAAGTGTTAGCTTGCCTATTCTTGCCTCATAAGTCGTGCTCTCGTGATTACAAAGTTTACTTGATTTGTGTTAGGGGCATGCGCTCAAATTAAAAATAGGGTATTTACTCCTGCAGTCCCGCCTGTACGTACTTAAATATGGAACAACTACTTTTACTGACGTTTTCTTTTATTGACTTACTTTAATCTTGTTGATACGAGCGACGAATGTTAGTATCAGATAGGAAAATTTTGAAATTTATCTAGCATTATTAAACGGTAACCAGAACTAGCTCAATTTTTGTTAATCTATTAGATAAACATCCCACATTAATTCACCAAACTTATATAAAATCTATACAAGTCTTTAGAGCTCAATTTTAGAACAGAATCAGATATAATGGTACCCTATGTTTCTGTTTCAATCTGCTGATACGTCAGATGAGAACAGCGTAACTAAGACACCAGAAGTGACCAAAGGAGGTTTCAAATTCCAGGCGTTGTACATATAGCTTCTATTTGAAGTTTTAAAAAGTAAAAAATTCGTATATGGCGGGCAAATTTTGGGGTTTGAGCAGTGGTAAGGTTTTTCAACCACTCAAACAACCACCTATTATAAACAATCGTTGATTTGGTTTAGGCTTGGAATTTTGCATAAGATAATAAACATTAGAAACGATGATGTGGAGCTGGTTTTTATTTAAATAACGTTATCATGCAAGTGAATTAACCGTGAGTACTAGAAGTGGTGTTTTACTTTTTCATTTAGCTTGTAACTTTCACATTAAACTTCTTCCAATCAAAATATAACTTTTTGATCTCCAGGCTAAAAACGTCGAGTAGTTTTTTTAGAGTTTTTAAATACTTTTATTTGGCAAGTTTTGATGTTATGTTGAGGACGGGCGAACACAGATGGGGAAATGGGGACAGCTGAGAAAGTGGAGATCTGGTGGTGAATGTTTACTACAAGTACACTACATCATCTAATTTCCAAACAACAAACAAGGTGTTCATTTTGTTTTATTCATCCACACTTTATTCCGTTCTCCGCGAACTAACCTATATTTTGGCAAATAGATTCGGTTTTTTTCAGCGTCAATGAATGAGACCCAAACCTTCTTCCCCTTGGTTCCTAGAACTGGGAAAAAGGAGCAGCAAGATATGGTGGAGAAGAATAACTCAGTATTTTATTCCTCGCATTCAACATTACTTCAGAATAGGGATTAAGTATAATTTGTTTTGAATGTATATTGGTAATTATTCCCTTTACGCATTTATTTAGTACTAGCTAAGTATTTCCTCAACCGTCGGTCTCGAAAACAAAATGCTCTTCGCCGAGCGGAGTTGCGGTATATTATTTTGCTACGCGCTTCGCGGACGATTAAGTATTCATTTGTCATTGCTGTGTTCAGTGTTTTCTTTGTGGTGGTTGCAAATCACAAGTGAATTCACTCAGGACTCAAATTCACAACACATCCGACTCCGTCAAATTTTTAATTTAGAGAGAGAGAGAGGACGAAGGAAGACGTCATGACTTGGTTTTCCCTTCATTTCCCTTTCAATCCCTTTGTCCTGCGGTGAGCGGTGAAAGTTTTCAGCACGCTACCTTTATTCCATTGCTTAGCATGCGAAAATTCCAGTTCAATTTACAGGTATAAAATCCTCAATCATATTCGGATTGAGAATAATATGTTGTGAATCCAAAGAAATAAAAGTAGCGAAATCTAACAACTTTATTCATATTACTGAACTGAACACATTTACACCAAGCTTTTAATGATCTTCATCGTCGAATGGACTAGAGGTTTCACTTTTGAATACTGAGGAACTATTTTTAAAACAATTTGAATCCTCTTCAGAGAACTCTCCTTCAGTCGGAATGTCTCATTCTCAAAATACTTTTTTAAAGTTTTTATCATTGATTTGAGTATTTACAAACCAAACCAAAGGTGTAAGGTGTACCCTTAATCTTTTCTGCGCAAAACTGTTGAGGTATTTTAGGCCAGATTAAAAGATAAAGCAGACTCTGTCAACGAATGAATGTTAAGGTAAAATCCCTAATAACTTGTATGCGCTTGTGTAAACAGTTTTAACAAGAATAAATTGAACTTATCTCGTTATAATTAAGCAAGTAGTGACAGTAGTACTAGCCTGCTTTTATACACATAAATTATCTGAATCTGAAGAGTCCTAAAAATATTCATGCTCAAAACGACTTAGAATAATCTGAGTGTGTAGTTAAGACTTAGCACAAATACAAAAATTTACAGATAAAAATATTAGGGTTACGATGAGACGTTAGTGGTCATAATGCCTATAAGGAATTTTAAAAAGAAAAGAGAAGGAATATGCTTACCACGTGTTGTGATAGTGAAATTTACACCTAAATGTAATTCACATTCAGGTCTAAATTCTTCCATCAGGTGACTGATTTAGATAATTCTTGAAAATTTTACAGAGCAAGCAGGAAAGCAATTCCAAACTGAGAAAACTCAAGGGCGTTCTATGTAGTAGATGATTATATCAATTAGAATGAAACGATGCCAAAACGTTGTGATGACACAAAAAAATCAACAAATGTAGAAATATTTATAACCATCTCGAAAATACTGAATCCGGTATGAAAAACATGTTAATAAAATAGACAAGTCTTAAATTTATATTTATTTAACTCAAGGATGATTAATAATGAATCCTAATGAAGATAACTAAACGTATTAGTAAATAATTACTAACATAGCTGGTATGAGTACGTGAGTCCACAATTATACCAAATAAATTTAGATTAAAATGGTATAACCCTTCTTAACTATATTCTTACATAAAATTTTATTTTACAAAGCAATTATTATTACAAGTACTAATTATTATATGGAACACATTATTATAATAATTGATAGAGACTAAAAACTATATAGGGTTTATAGCAAAAAAACTAGAATCAATTTACTCTCAAATAAAACGGTTCATCAAATGCAGACTACTTTTCATTTGTTTAAGACGAAAAAGTTCAAAACAAGAGTAAGTATAAAAAGAATTACAGCGAAGATTCAGATTTGTAGATTACAGAGATTGAATCAGCTCTTGCCTCCGCTGACGACTCAAAGGAACTGATAGAATGATTTCTAACACGCCGACATGAATTGGTTTGTGATTCGCAAATGATTTCTGGAGCAACACTAACTGTTGTTGACGTTTGGGTTTCCTCACTTACCTTAGCAGTATTTTTATTCTTTTTCGCTTTAATTCTGTTTACGCGGTTAGTAATTATATTCTCTTTCCGTTCGCGGCTGATTCGTTCGGAGGATGAGGTAAAACACCAGTTCACTACCTTTGCTCGAATTTTAAACACTGATTTTCCAAATGACGAAACAACCAATAAAACAAGATACGCAACGTAAAGAATACCTAAACCTGTTTGACTGGATGGTTCAACTAGATTAATCACGCATGTGTGAGTAGGCAAACTCTCATTAGTTCGAACAAAGACTTCAGAACTATTTTTCCATGTGAGATCAGTATGTTCTTTAAATTGTGCTAAAGATGCAATAAAATTATCCATAAAATATACGAAGGTAGTACCAGTAACCGCTACTCCAAGTATAAAATTTGCTGCGGACTTAAGCAAAAGTTGAAAAGCGTTAGCAAATCTACCTTTCTTAGTTTTAACGTTTGTTTCAAAAAAATCATTCGCATAGGCGCAGACAAAATAAATTGAGTGAATTAGTATAAGAAGGAACGGAAGAACTACGCAGTAGTGGATAATTTCCCCTATGAAGTTGATCGACTTCAGCGTGAAGTTGAAGCTCGTATTTTCCTCCGTATGGGGAATTGTACAATTTAGGAACTCGTGAATGTTTTGTAGATTCGTTGTCACACTATCCAGCGGGAAAACCATGGCCAGCCATGATGAAAATATTGACAAAATGAATACTCCAAATCCAGAAAAAGCCTCCAGCATGCATACTAGAAGTGCGCACCTGCAATTTTGATTAAAATTAAAAATCATGTTTTTACAACTTAGCGAATTTGCTGCATTTACGAAAAGGCACTCTGATCTTATTTTTTATTTTTGGCTTATTTGCAACAGTAAGATGCACTTCCAATGACATTCTTAAAATAAAAACATACCTGAAGTACTTGCTGACAACAAATGCCAATGCAAAACTGAAAGCAATTACTAGTGATATTAGCACTGTTGCAAGTGTTGAAATTTCAAATTGCTCAAGCAAGTAAAAAAAGGACGGGACAAACGAACACGCAAATACAACGAGGAATTTAATAATTTTTTTCCACGGAATCCTTACAAGACACTGTAAAACCAGTAGTTCTACACTCATGTTTATGTGTTGACTTGTATTGTTTTTAAAAAAACTTTTGAAGTGTTGATATCTACAGGTTTAACTTTTTGAGTTCGAGCTTGTGTCCTGATTTTGAATGACTGTTTCGAATTCCTTGTTTAACCATCATTCTTATATTTCAAAATTAGATCAAGAAGCATTCGCTTCAGCTGTTTGTTCATTTTATTCTATTTTGGTTAAAGTATGATAAGATATCGCTCCATCCAAGTGCAGGCACTGCTGGCACGTCTATCGACAAGGGATCGTGTCTAAATGTAGTACCTGGTGCAATCACAAATATAAATTTCCAGCTACCGTTCAAAAAATATGTTTTAGGGCGTTTGCTCTTATGGGATTATCCAATCCGTCTGTTAAAAGTGTCTATTTAAAATGCGAAGGACTTCCACAGTACAGGATTATTGAGGCATAGTCATAATTACAAAGGTGTAGTTTTATAAGTGCGCCCTAAAAAATTATCCACCTCCTAATTGTTTCCATTGTCATGAAACTGGAATTGAACTACCAATTTAACTTAGAAATGTAGGTAATGTGATAATGAGTTTTTGAAATTTTTTGCATAACGTGTCTCAAAATTTATTCAAATGATATATTTGCAATCAAATGGTCCAAAGCAAAATGGAAGTATCTACGAGACTATTCTCTAACCGGCAAAAATGCTGTCGTAAAAAAGTGTTATTCACACTGAAATGCAGCTCAAAATTAATCCTTTGTACGCCCGACCTAGCCTATTGCGGCGTACAGCGACCTAAAATTTAACGTCGACAAGATTTTGATGTGAACATATTAGCGCGAGGAACGACGTAGCGTAACCTATCATGTCGCATATATCTGATTTTTTGATTGTCCGAAGATCTCAGCTCGCAGTGGAAATCCAAATTTATACTAGGCAGGACTAAGCAGGAAAGTTTTTTAAATGACTTAAATTGTGTAACCTATTATGTGTTCAATGCTAGATAATGACTGATACGCTTGCTCCGACATTAGTTAAGGAAATGTTTAAATATAATTCTGATATTCATTCTTATGCTACTAGGTCAGCAGACCAGTTATTTATTAAAAACATTTGTTCTTCTGCTAGCAATACATGTTTTTCAATTAAGGTGCAAAATATTGGAATATGATTGAATTTGAGAATTTGAACTGTAGTGTGGTTATATTCAAGAATCTTGCAAGTAATTTTGTATTAACTGAGTATGATTAATAAGATATAAGTTGTATTAATGTTATGTTAACTTTGTTAATACTAATAAACCGGTGTAACCGGGTAAACTGACGAAATGCATGATGAATGCAGTAGATGCAAAACCGCTTTAAAAGTGCTGAATGCTGGTGTAAAAAATAATTTTCGGGTTAGAGAAAAACAAGTCAAAAATTAAAATAAACTGTTGAAACAGTGGAACAGTAGCGGGCTGCGATGAAGGTGGAGGAG
>WJEZ01002686.1:0-12749 GCA_009869925.1 Thalassaphorura encarpata | reverse complement strand
TCTCTTCTCATACACAGATAAAGAAAAGTTTTAGGATGCCCATACCTCCACCGTATAGGAATTCCCATCAAATCAATCCTTTCTTTTCCTCTTACTCTTCTACCGCTTATCTCTAGAAATTCAGATGCAACGCAATGGCTTATTTTGAACTTGTTTGTTTAAAATGAATAGGATATGAGGTTTAACTTAACAAATAGGGATAGGGTTCCAAAAGAAATAAAAATTATCCCAGGACTAACGTTGGAGAACAAAACTTTTAGGGTGTTGTCAACTTGACTTTTGAAATTGCATTTCTCAAACCTTTCTCCTGCTATGGACAGAGGTGCAGAGATTATATGGATTTCATAATTTCAATCCTATAATAATTACAACTTGGTTTTTGAAATGAAACTAGAAGATGGATTGGGTAGGTTGGGATGGATTCCCGTTGGAATGGGATTGGGAAATGTGGGACAGAATGTACGAGTATTTGGACTCTGTGAGGAAGGAAGGAAAAGCTGTGAGTCCCTCATCCCCCTGACTCTCCCAACTTTCTCCTTTCCTCTTTCAACTTTTCTCTTTCTCTTCCATTCACGCTCAAGACGTGAGTCCCTCAACATCGTAGCCAACCATCCTCCCTAACTCTACTCCTTAATACATCTCAACCCAAGGATAAATGTGAATGTGAATTAACCAAAGGACTTTGTCAAAATAAATTATTCAAAATTGAGTGAGACAAATGTGAAAGTGATACGACATGTGACACACACACCTCTTCGCATATTCAAATGAATCTTAATAATTCATTCTTCTTCTTACTACTCAACTCAAACTGGGAGAAACAACAAATTCATTTTTAATTACTTCATCTACAAACTTCATCTTTTGATATTACTCATTCTGACCAAAGTTCTCTCTGGGCTTAAACTCATCTCTATTGGGGTAAAATGATACACTTTCATTATTAATTATATAATTCGACTCCAATGGCCATGTGGCAATCCAACGATAAATGGACAAAGAAGGAAAGTGATAATTTAAAGAGTGTGAATTATTTGTTTCCTTGATACAAATTCCAAAATATAGATGTGCAATCTGACACTGTATTTGTCTTATCAGAATTGTGCTCAGAATGTGTCAACATATAAAAGGGGAAAGGGATAGTGTGTGAATGGAACGAAGGCACTTTGAGTATTTTTCAATCCTCACTCTTAAAATATTTTTTCTCCTTTGCCCCAACTCTATAAATTCAAATCCTGTTTGGTGAATGTGGTTGGAAGACTGGGCATGAATGCAAATGAGGTTGAGAATAGTTTCTTCCCTATTCAATCCAATGTCGTTCTATTTCTTCACCACACAAAAATATTTTATTATCCCTCCTCACGTATTACGTCTTGTCCGCAACATTTATCCACACAAAAATTTTTATCCTTAATCCTAACATTTCAAATATTTAGAGGCATTCTGATTCCACGTGTATTTTTGTATCTCCTGGCTCTTTGCTTGTTGAGAAGGAAATATCCAAGTATTTCTGAGAGGAAAGAGTCAATTATTAGAGTTTGTGTTTTTACGACTTTCATTTGATTTTTATGAGGTCTCGTTGAGGCAAGACGAGGGAAAGGGCGTGTGATATGTGACATGACAACTCAGTTGGTCCAACATGTTCCACTCATAAATATTCCCAAAACTTCAGCTCCCTATTTGACATCGGCTCAAGCAATTTCATAACTTTTCTCTTTAGTTGGACTCCCAAATGGGATATGAGAACAGAGAAAAGGAGAAATGGAGAGAAAGTGGGAAAAGGGGCAAAAGGAGATTTGGTCCAAAACCTTTTCCTCCCAATGGGTAGTGGACAATGTCATTCAATTTACTTTTTAACTCACTATTTCTCCCCATTTCCAATAGTTTTTTCCTCAATTCACATGCTTTACTCATGTTAGCGTCATCTCAACATTCAGTACTTTCTTTTCATCTCATTTCCAAAAATAAATTTGAAACAATTTAGTATTTGTTTTGAAATGATTGTTTTGATTTGAGTTTTGTCAAGTATGGGAGAGATGGGAAAATGTGTGTGAGTGGTTGGGAGAAGAGAAGTTGATTGAGTGGAACAGGAGTTGAGTTGGCTCTAACGTGTGTGACATGTGCTTTCATTGAAACGAAATGAGTTGATCCTACACATACATCGTGTCGGACCTTTGTTTGTCTGGACAGCTACCCCATTCTACCCTTCATTCCTTTTCAACTCTTGTCAATTACCTAATTAAATATTTCACCTCTCTTTCTTTCTCTCATCTTCAGGAAAGTCCCAATCCACATACACATTTTCCTCAATACACAAAATCAAATCAAAACATTTTTCCTTCTTTTGTTCGTCCGACGTTCGAAATCATAAAAGTTTTAAGGAAGAGGAAAACTCGTGTTTAGCTTCTGAGTACAAGTACAAATTAGAGAAATGGTTGTTGAATTATTTGTTCCACTCTAAACTGGGGTTGGTCCAACTCAAAACTAGATGAATTAATATTTTATTTGTTTCTAAATTAAAATTGTAGTAGGATTGTGGTAGAAGTAGATTTTGTATTTATGAGGAGAGGGAAGGACCAGGTGGGTATCGACGTAATAATCCAAAACTCTTCATAATCACGCCATAGCCAAAGACTGGGTGAGTGAGGTAGATTGCATGTGTGGTTATACCAATTATCCTTCCTTTTGCGTGTCTCACAATTGTCTATCCAACCACACATAAAAACCAAAATTAAGAGTTTGTATGTGGAGGTTTAGCTGAGATAAAACGAGTTGACCTCCTTTGGATTTGTTGGTTGAGTGAGGTAGATGTGTGAAGGAAGAGATAGCCAATATTTTGGAAGTGGAGTGTAGAATGAATTGGCAAACGGAGAAAAGGAATTGGGCTATTCCATTGTGTACAGAAGAGGGGAGAATTCTTCCCCTTCACAAGGGGAAGGGGAAAAGAATGACTGGAGGAATTCTACGGGTGAAACAAAGACAGAAATCTAATTAGTCCAACTACTTCATTCCCCTCAACCCTTCCAAATATCAGTTCCCTACACATCTCAACTTACATTTAAACTTTTTAATCAAAAAAATCTAACGGTCCCGCTCTTATCCGTGTTCGGATCCAGTTTGGCCCAGCCCAACCTTTGGTGCAAACAAAAACATGTGTTGAAACATAGATATTCCTTAAAGATAATTTGTGAGATTAGAATCACGGACTTGACTACAAATATCTGTATCAAATAAAACTTGACTATTGCCATCACCAAATATCAGAGTACAATTTTACAAGGCGTACTAAATTCGCCGTTCAATGCAAAACCTTGCATGTTTTTTTTTTTAAAAATTCTCGACTACTTCTGCCTTAATATTTCAAAATAATAATTTCAAAGCTTATGAAGAAATGGGTAGACAAATGGTTATAAAAAATTGGAACCTCGTCCACTTGGAAAGAACTGTTTTGACTATTGGCCTTTTCATTTGGACAGGATCGGAACTCGGTCCGGTTCGTGCGTAGGACCGGACCAACGCGAGCACTAGAAGAATTTGAGATTGAGATAGCATAATCCACCCATTTTCCATCCCAGTCATACTCACACTTTACTCTCAAATAAAACATCACAACTTTAATTTTGTAGCAAATTCAAATGGATATGGTTTCAAAGTTTATGAATGAAAAGAGAGAATTGTGAAGGAACGAGTAGAAATGAGGAAAGCGGATTAGTTGATCAAAGGAAATGATTTGTTGACGCACTCAATTTTTCTTTAAAAGTCAATAAAAGTGGGCCTTTTATTTTTTAGTTTATCAAAGGGTGGCTGCCAAATATTTGTTTAGTTTAAAATGTTCTTATCATTTGATTATTCCTTGACTTAAAACTGCACTCTAAGATGTAGCTCTAAAAGTTTAATGGTTAAAAGTCTGAATTGCCTGATTGATTTTTGGGCACTTCGTATTTAATTTGGATTACAAGTCTGATGGACTGTCATTTTCATTTTGGACATTCCACTCATGACTTTGTTCATTCTCTTTTCTTGGCCAAATCAAGTTTAATTGCTGATCAGAAATTCTTCCTTTCATTTGGAATGGGGAGACGGAGCGAAGCTCCAGTGTTATTTTTGTCCTTACGATCTGTGTGAAAGGAAAGAATGATTTATTTTTCGTGTTGTTGGATTCAAATGTTGATTGGGCACATTCTCCACAAACCTACTAGTTGCCGACATCTCTTCTGTGAGATTCTTTATGCAATGCAATTCCTCTAAACTCAACACTTATTCAACATTTTTCTTAAAAAGTCGTCCAAATACGAGGAACTTAGATTAGAGGAAATTGTTGAGAGTAGAGGAAAAATTTAGTAAGACAAGTCCTGAGATTCTTTGGTTATCTTTATGAAGGTAATTATACAAAATGAGTTGGTTTTATGGCTAATCGATTAAGGCAGACTCTTCCTAGACCCACACAATGTGAACCTCTCAAATCCCAATGGCCAGAGAGAAAAACCAAAGGAAAACTCAATTAAGTCTAAAGGGAATTGAGCCAAGGGAATGAATTGCACCCGGTGTCCTTAGCCAAATTAATTCACAAATCAAAACCATGCCAAGGTTCCAAGAATAAAATCCAAGATTAGAAATATTGGATAGGGTATGTGGGTGATAAAGGAATGAGTCACTCATTAACATTTCCCCTTTCCCTACACTCCTTAGAGAAAAGTGTGACATAAAAAGAGAGAGAAAGGGAGAGGAAGCCAAGGAATAAAAATCTTCTCAAAACATCAAAGACCAGAAGAGAAGAGATTCAAAAATCCCTTCTCACTCATTTTGATTCTGGACTTGAACCCAAGACCCGCACTTTGCTTAGCTCTAATGGATACTCATAGCAAAACTAAAACTTATTCCCCAGACGCCATTCACTCCGCAGCATGGTACAAACTTTTGAACTTAATAGCCCACACTCTCCTTCTCTAGGCTCAACTAGGAGAAAACAATACAAAATAAAATCCTTTCTCGGCTCTACTATCGATTTACTTTCAAAAGTTTATCCAACTAGGTCATTTCTGAGTTCCTCCCTTCAAATTCAAAACTTTTGGAATACAAATAAGATTTTATTCATCCAATTGTTTAGAGGAGTGAATATTCATTTATTTTGATAGGATGGGGACTCGAGCGTTGAGCCGGAGTCACCGGAAAAGTCCAGATGGGAGTCCAATGTTATTTGGACCAACTGACCCTTTGCCTCCCTTTTCTTCAGTTGAACCACCACTCAACAAAAGAAGAAGAATGGAGAGTGGATCTCAACGAAACAAATTGTACAAGTGTTCAAAGCCAGGTGGGAATGAGTGGAACAATGCAGAGGAAGAATACAACAAATGTGTGTTGGAAACTCAAGCTGCTTTGAGATCTTTGTCTGCAGAAATCACTTCATCCCAAGACACACCCACCATCCCAGCCCCCTCTGGCGTCGCACTCTCAAATGAGCCAATCAACACTCAATTCAACCATCATGATCATACTTCAAATGAGGAAGGTGAAATTGATGAGAAAATAAAAGAAGAAGGGAAAGTGATTGAAATGAGTGGAGTGAGAGTAGATGAAGGTTTGCCTATAAAATCTTATGCTGCCCCAGACTTTAATGAGATGGTAGACTCAAATTCTGGTGATTTGGAAATGTCTACGATTGGAGGAGGAAGAGAAGAAGGAAAGAGAGGAGAGGGAAGGGAAGGAGGAAGGACGACGTTTGATTTTGTAGAGAGTGGGAGTGGAGCAAATTCTCCTTTGACGCCCAAGCAGTACACAGTTCTCCAACCAATGACTCCAGTGGATCACCCACACAACCAACATTCTCCGCGCAGCCAAACTTCTTCTTCTTCTCCACCAACTCCAAACTCAACCAACAAAGGTACTCCTCCCCTTCCCAATCCTATAGACTTTTACTCACATCAAACATGTCTGATTTTATTATTTTATTATCTCATCATAGATCCAACCAAATGTCCAACACCTGGATGCAATGGACAAGGTCACATCACGGGTCTCTATTCTCACCATAGGAGGTAAAACAAATCTTTCTCATTCTACAAAAGGACAAAATTCAAGTTTAAACTTGCCATGATAAGGAGCTAAGTTTTGGAACAAATAAGAGTGGAGGTGAGGGAAATGCAAATTGGATTGGGGCAGATGGGGAAAACGAGTTCAAAACAACTTTTGGCTCAACTAAACTCATTCCACAAAAGTTTTTCTCTTCCATTTGGGAGGAATTAAAAGGTCAAGGGTTGAGCAATAACTGAACTAGGCCAATGACTCCTCTCATCCTCACTTAATCCTATCCACTCTACACTACCAACTTTTGTTCTCAACTTTAACAATCAACCAAATAAACTTTTCCTTAACACATACTAGGCCAACCGGGGACGTGCTCAAAGATCAAAAACATTTACTAAAAATAAATCCTCGAGTGGGCCGTTCATACATCTAATAAACAAAGTTCAAACTTTAGGTTTTAACTTAGGTTTCAACTAAATCAATAATTTTGATTAAGTTGTAATATCAATTTATTTCAATCCGTCATGTTCAGGCGAAATAATTTTAAAAATTGGGAACATAGGATTCATTTGAACTCTTACTTGACCGTGATAAGTTAGTGTGTCTCCTACTATAGTCAAAATTTAAAGTTAAAATTCCGTATAAAAGGAGTTGTGATGATTCTTGTCTGCCGACCTGATCTGGTCCTAATCGAACTAGCCTTTCGAATTTTTTAGGGTGTACGCCCTCACGTGATGACCTTTCGTGTCTGTACGCTCTCTGCATACCGCAATTCCTGACCAAATCAAAAAACTCCTCGGATTTGAGCGTTTCAGTACCTGACTCCCCCGGTGTACTCTGGGCGACGTACTAGGTACAGGGGATAGGGCGCCTAGCCATATAAACAGAATCAAATATCATATCAATATATCAAAATCATCAATAACTAACATATTGAAACATTCGAGTTTCACAGACAATGCTCTAAAATAGTGCTGCTTCCAGGAGTTCTCACTGATGTTCACGTTAACTCGTACTTCGAATTTACAATTCTCCAAATTTATATTTCTCAGCGGCGCAGGTTTTAATGTGCGGTAGACCTATAATCAATTTAATTTTAGTGGTTTATTACCACTCATCAGAAGGAGCGAAAACATGTTGCAGTAGCCACCTTTCACTTTGCACGTTCGTTGGGGTTCACCGGAACTCATTAATTATAGCGTATGGGATAGCAAATCTTGATGCTCCAACACAGGGCTTGCCCCATCTCATAACATACGCATGTTCACCATATAACTAGAGATTTATCCGAAGGATTTTGAGCCTAAGTCGACTAAAAATGCAAATTAAAATTAAAAAATGCTTTACGCAGTTGCCCTTGATAACACATTGATATACACTTGAATCTGACCATGTTTCCTTTTTTCGTGCAGTTAAAATGGGTTGATACAGTATTCACCTATGTACGGCACTTGCAATCGAATCTGTTATAATCCCCAAGTTACACTAATTAATTTCTCTCTCGTATTAGATGAAATTCCACCTAGATTGTAATTGATTAAATCATTATGTACAACAAATAAAAATTAAACGTTCGACCCAAAAAATTCATATTCAACTATGTGTGTACACGGTACAAGAACGATCCTAACAGTCATCTATATTTGGTAATTTGGCTTTGGCGTTTTAGTACGTCCCATTCTACGAGAAAAAAAGTTGGGAAGTGGCAGAGGGCAGACTTTAGTTTCGACCCTCCTTTCCATTAATTATATTTTTATGAATTGATGACAATAAAATGTTTGTATTAGTTTGTCTGGATGCCCACGGAAGGACAAGTTGACTCCTGAAAGTAAGTAATTTTTGAATTTTTATTTCGTGGTTGCTTTTCTGAAACCTGATGCGTTTAGAAGATTGATTTATGAAGAAATATGCTTCCCTCGATTTTGTTTGGTTTGCTCCATGTATCCCGAGACCCTGGCTGGCTGTTTGAGTTTTATTAAAATAATTAGATGAAATAAAAATGGGTGGAGCTGATGGATAGGATTTTGATCATGACAGTTTTGGCGATGCACGAGACGATTCTGAAATGCCCGACTCAAGGTTGTAGCGGACGAGGACATGTGAATAGTAATCGGAACACTCATCGCTCCCTTTCTGGTTGCCCCATCGCAGCTGCCAATCGACATGCGGGCAGAGAGCCCAAACTAAAATCTCGTTGTAAGATCATTTGACCTTCCCTTTTTTTGCTTCAATCCCAAGCTTCTTCTTTTCTTTCCTTAGCCATTACATCCAATGACCAACCAATCATATATATAGAAAAATAGGATCAAATTCATGAGACTGCTTCCTCATTTTGATTTGCGCTTTGATTGTCATGTCTTTGATTTTTTCCTTAGCGCCACACTCCGTTGCAAAGAATTTGTTATGGGTAGAATATTAACTTGATTTTGTTTTTAGGCAAAGAAGAGTCATGTTCCCCTAAGGAAGGGTTTGTGTTTTGTGGGCGGAGTGAGTCCCCACCCCCCAAGTGCAAGACTCCCACCCCATTATCTCCTCCCACCCACCCACAACAGAGTAGAGTGTCAACTCCAGACAATCAACTGGCTAGACCACAGAATGCCCCTCTGGGGAATGGCTACAACGACTACTGTTGTGAGTCAACTTCTTCTTCTGTCTCTTCTTCATCCTCGAACCCTCAGGTGGGTCAAACAGCTCCTCCTCTTCAGCCACGCTACTTGATAGATGGACGACCCACCTATGAAGAAATGGTCTATCGTTATCATCCTACGACCACACCCTTTGATGGACAAAGGGTTATGTACTCAGAACAACACTACCACATGGACCAATCACATGTGCCCCATGACAAAGGAATAGAAGTCCATGAACCACGCCCACCAGAACCACCCTCAGCTCCACCTCCTCTCTACCCCAGACAAGATGGACTCAAACATGAAGAAGACTCTGCAACTTTATATCCAAGGTAAATCACTTCAAATTAACAGGCAAATGCGTATGAGTAAAAATTGTGATATGTTGATTTTAGACCAATGTATGGGAGTTATTATGGAGGAACGGGTTCATTTGCTCATCATTTGCGTGGGTTTCCCTCTGCCATCAATTTGTCTGTCAAGGGTGGACTCAAAGAATCTCCTTCCCCTGCTGTCATTGATTTGTCAGCTCCCACACCAATTCCACCTTTCCACATGGGAGGGTACATGGGAGGAAGGGTTCCTGCCAGTCCAGCCATGCCAAGTCCTCAAGACTTGTCTCTCGCAAGACCAAATGGCCCAACACCACACACAAAGTATAATCAATCAATATCCTTCTTATACCTACTCCAAAACATAACTAATTAACCATTTCTTCTCCTAGGTTTCCACCTGGGTTCGGAAGACATTCACCGAATGATAATTCCTCAGCATATGCATACCCTAGAGATGGTAATGCCATATTTTATCAATATATTTAGGTAGTAGCTTTATTGAATCCTTCTAGAATAAACTTTTTAAGCAAGGTTATTGTAATGATTGTTTTTTTAGATTACAACAATGAATATAATGGGTATCATTGCAACAATGGTTGGCCTCAACCCCCACCTTCTTCATATTATTTGTCATACTCCCAAAATGGCTCTCCTCCCCACGAGGGTCTTGTGGGAGCTAATTTGTTGAGTGGGAGTTCATTCATGGATCAAAAGACAGAAGTGAATCGAAGTCCACGGATGATGGGGTACAGTGACCCTAGTACCCCTGGTGGGGGGAGAACAAGTCGAGGAAGAGATGGAAAGGATTTGATCCAATGCCCGACTCCAGGTTAGTCCTCCAGTCTATATACAAATTATAATCGAATGGGATTTATTAAATTTTGACAAAGATCATTTTTATGACACAGGGTGTGATGGAATGGGTCACGTGTCTGGGAATTATGCAACCCATAGGAGGTAAAACTTTTTCTTTTTCTTCCTCAGTGTGGGTCCTCCTCCTCTTTCTAATTCAATTCCTTCAAGTCAATTCAATGTTAAGTTTTAGCTAGAAAAGGAGGAGGACCCTCACATTTGCCTTTAACCATTCTGATATGTCACGGTGCAAAGCCGATTTGTTTCCAGTTTGTCTGGATGTCCGAGAGCAAATAAACCAAAGAGTAAACCAAGGGAAGGGCCAGAAGCAGAGCCCTTGAGATGCCCTATTCCTGGATGTGATGGTTCTGGACATGCTACTGGCAAATTTCTCTCTCATCGTTCTGCCTCTGGTTGCCCAATGGCCAATAGGTCAAAGGCCAGAGTCCTCGACAGTCCCAATGGAAAAACTCAACTTCCATACTCACCAGGAGATCACTCAAATGGAGATTATCACTACATAAATGTAATTTTCTCACATTCTCAACCTTTATTCATTGGTGATTGATCTTAATATTAATTAATAGGAGGGAGAAACAACATTGTATGAGGAATCTGAAGGAAAGTCTGACATTCACAAAGAGAATTTAAGAGCAGAGACAGATTTGGCTAGGATTCGTTCTCAACTCAATCCCATTGAATCTCATAACAATAACATTGAGTCTCACAAGGAACCTCCTTTGCCTGATCGCTCTCACTTGTCCTCCTACTATCAAAGTATGAGAAACAATGTGTTGACTCTCCTTGAGAATGTGAGAATTCCTCAACAGTATGGCCAAGGTCACGCCCATCCCACTCAACACCCCTCCTACATGGCTCCACCCCCTCAACAGATGGCCCCACCCCACTACTATGCCCCTCCCAATGAATACCCAGGTGGATTCGGAGAAAGATATCTCACCTCAACTACTCACAACAAATGAGCTTTAGTCCATACTCTTCGCTTAAGGACTGGATAATAGATAATCATGATTAATTAAGTTTATAAATATGTCTAGTAGTAAAAGGAATGCGTAGACAAATCCATTCTGTATTTCATATGTGCTAGTAAACGATGAAACCAAAAATTATCTCGAATGTAACTACAAAGTAGTTAGAATTGAACAAGTCAAAAGGCTATACTGAAAATATAACCAGTTGAATAGGTCAAATAATTGTTGAGAGGACACATGGAGTATTTGTACCTGTTTTAATACAAATGGCTCAAAACTAATCTCTGTTTATTTATCAGCCTCTCCTAAAAATTAATCTCTCAACTAAACAATTAATCTCAAAAATGATCAAGGATTTCGCCCCATCAATTGAATATTGTAATCACATGGCTCTTATTAAATAAAAATTTGGACTTTTGAATAGGAATTCCTAATTGTTGAAGCCAGACGTTCTTCTTTCGCATTCAGGGCCGTCGTGACGAGGGTTTTTGAGGGTGCAGCGCATCCGGGCCCGGAAGGTTAGGGGTCACTTTCGTGGCAAGTAGCAACGCGTCTTTTCACCTTCGCTTCTCACACCGAACTCATTATTCAGAAAGTAGAAATAATTCAAACCTTCCTTTGACTTTACCCCGTATCCAAAGGAAAATCCACCTACATGCAATTTCTTGACCAAATCGAGACTCGGATTTGAGCGTTTTAGCCCTGGCTCCCCCGGTGTGCTTGGGGCGACCTTGTAGGCCTTATGGGACTTAGCATAACTTGTAAGTGAACTACGCGGCAAACTATTGACCACAGCGAGAAATGGTAAAGGAAAACGTTGTTCTCCATCATTTTAGCAAGATTATATAGTTGTAAGAAGTTTGTTGACCACAAGAAAAGAACGAAAAGAGTAAAACCGTTTTATATTTATATAAGGAACAAAATTCTAAGGTCAAAATGGGGGGTTGTCAGGGAAAAAAAGGACATAGGTGCAAGCGGCAAAGTGGAAGGAGGATGGATAATCCAATGCACACGCATCGCTACCTAGCTCCCGATTTCGAGGATTTTTGCGGCGTAACCTAACCTAACCCAACTCCCTTGACCTAGCTCAGCCCATGACCCAGGAAGTGACCTTAGTGCCCCTAATACAGTGATAAATCATAAACATTTGTTTTAAGAGTAAACTTTACGTTTCTATGAGCTAGGAAGTGACCTTGGTGCCCCTAATACAGTGATTAATCATAGATATTTGTTTAAAAGAGTAAACTTGGATTTTTTATGACCCACGAAGTGACCTGAGTGCCCATAATGTATTTCAACTTACTCTGTGTATGACAACTTACACTGTGTATGACAACTTACACTGAGTATGACAACTTACACTTCTCTTAGGTTGTGATCATCTACTGGAGCTGTTTATCATGGTTAAGACTGGAAATTTGTCAATTTGTTGTTATTTCCTATCCTGATTATCTCTTACTTTCAAATAATACAAGAGCTAATTCTTGTAAAGTGGCTGCAGGACCAGCCGAGGAAGCATTAGAATTGTTCGTGTCATGAAGAGTTGCATCATCATCAAATTCATTTATTTATGAATGGAATTGACTTGGAACAATGGAAGCAATTTATGCATTAATTGCAATTGCAATTTCTATGAAAGAAGAGTCAAACAGGTTGGAAGAGTTAATATTTCTATGAAAAAAGAGTCAAATAGGTTGGAAAAATTAAAATTTCTATGAAATAAAAGTCAAATAGGTTGGAAGAATTAATATTTCTATGAAATAAGAGTCAAATAGGTTGGAAGAGTTAATATTTCTATGAAAGAAGAGTCAAATAGGTTGGAAGAGTTAATATTTCTATGAAGGAAGAGTCAAATAGATTGGAAAAGTTAATATTTCTATGAAAGGAGAGTCAAATACATTGGAAAAGTTAATATT
>WJEZ01002685.1:0-12749 GCA_009869925.1 Thalassaphorura encarpata | reverse complement strand
TTAAGGTCAAGGAGGTAACGAGGCAGCCTAGTCTAGCCGTTAGCTTATATCCTGAAAGGCTATTCTCAAAATCAATAATTTCTTAGGCCAGGAATGGGCGTGGCAAGTTATTGCTAATTAAACTAATCGTGTTTCATGGCACCTGGCAGTTTTAAAACTGAATGGAATTAATTATGCAAATAGGCTAGTCCTTCAGCTAATTAAGCTAAAATCATTGGGAAGGAAAAAATAGTTTACTGCCCCATGAATTTTTTTCCCAAAATCCCAAGAGCCACAAGTCCTAACATTGAGAACATGGAAATTTTGAGTCCTTCACTTCCATTGCACAATTCCGTCCTAAAGGAAAAAGAAAAAAAACGAATTATAAATTGAATTCGGGTATCATAATACCCTAGTCGGGTTTCGGGTAACTTACGAGCAGAAGCAATTGGCCGCTTCTCCATCATCTGCATTTCCAACAGTTTTGCATCCATCCTCCATTGTAGGAATTTTGAACACGCATGAGCGTTTAACCACACTGGCTCCTTTAGCTATCAGAAATTAAATAAATATATAACACGGGTAGGTCAGGTCAGGTCAGGTCAAAAGATCATTTACCTTTTGCAGCAGTTTTCATGCATATTTGGTTCATTCCACAATCTTGTTTTGAATTATCCATAGATTCTCCTGAGAATGGATCATTGCATTTTGNTTTGCAGCAGTTTTCATGCATATTTGGTTCATTCCACAATCTTGTTTTGAATTATCCATAGATTCTCCTGAGAATGGATCATTGCATTTTGTTTCTGTCGCACTATCACACGTATAACATTGGATTCCTTCACTTGGGCTAGGAACTAAAAAAATATAATTAAAATTATGGCTAAGTAAAAAAAATGACTAAAAATACCCGGGCATTTGGTTGGATAAGAATTTTGCGTTATTGATTTGCCCAAGCCCAATAGCAAAAAAGAAAAGTATCATTTAATTCTTTCTTTTAAAATATTGTGAAGAAAATGGACAATTTTTTTAAATACTTTACCAAGAGCAATGACAACAATGGCCAAGATGGCTGAAAGAATGTAATTGTTCATTTTGAGTTCAAGTTTTGTTTATATTTTTGAGTAAATTTTCGTAAGAGATGTGATAATTTTTTAAATATTTTACCAAGAGCAATGACAACAATGGCCAAGATGGCTGAAAGAATGTAATTGTTCATTTTGAGTTCAAGTTTTGTTTATATTTTTGAGTAAATTTTCGTAAGAGATGTGAAGGAAGAGCAAGATGAATTGAAACTGAGGCTAGGCTTTCTTCTTCCCATCTCATCCTCATCTCTTGGCTATGTGCAAAAATATTTTTGCACAGACTCTACGAGTAGCCAAGTTTGTGTGTCTTTCGGGATTCTGGAATTGAACTTTTCCAGCCCAGCCAGCCAGCCAGCCTGGGTTATAACCTATACCTCACTCACCCCACCCTACCTAACCAAGGACTTGGGATGGGACCATGAACCATCTCTTCTTCCCTTTTGGCTTAAAACACACAAAAACAATATCATAGTCTGACTCAGAAGGATTTATAGAATTTATCAATGTATAAATTCTTAGCTATGCTATATAAGAAATATTTGGTTGATGTCCAGATACCCTTGTGAATTTTTCCTTTCCTCTCATCTCCACAAATAAATTTAAACAAATCAAATACGTACCCACGCAGATGCAGAAGGAGATAACAATCTGAATTTAGAATCATTTTATTCACTACTGTAGTTTGTCCTCTTGCTTTTCCTTGTCAAAAATTCATTTTCATTTCCTTCCCTTCCCTTGTCGCTTTTACTGTTTACTTGGCTAATCGGCAATCATAGTCAATTGGGAATATTGAAACTAATTTAAAGACGCTAAAGGGAATAAGGAAGAATGAGACAGTTCTAATTGATTCATGGCTTGACGCTTGACCATACCAAAAGATACGTTAATCTTAATTTGTCTAACTTTAGGCTCCAGGCCAGGGTTAGGAGGGGAAGGGTACTACTAGAATTTATCTTTGTTTTGAATTATTATTAGGTAAATAGGCAAGGCAAATGGAAAATTAGGATAGTATATGTAGGGAATAGGCTAGCTCTTCCAGTTTCACGCAATGGGATACCACATCATAGCTAAAATTCTTCTCCTGCTTCTGCTACAATAAAGCTATTAAAAAGAAACTACTATTACCATGCTCATGCACACGCACACACAACACATGTGTCATCATAACCCGTGCTAATTTTCACGGACCGAATTTTCACCGAATTGACTTGGCTGGCTGGGCATGCATATGGCACGGGCTTTTCTCTAATTTTCATTTTCAGATAAAAGTGAATTGCGTGTATCTTGTATGCAAAAAATGTTTATTTCTCTGGCTATGGCTGACGCTATGGTTGTTGAATTTTAACACTTGAAGATGAGGATAGCAGGATACACTAGTTTTTGTTTAAAAGCAACATTATTGAGCTGATGACTAATTTGATCAATTTGCTTGCTTGCTTGTCAGCCACCAGAACCAGAAGACAAATTGTTTACTTTTTTTCTAAGCAATGATTCCAGCCCAGTCCAGCTGCAGCTGTTCACCTTGGGATTTTTGCAAGAAATGAGCACATAAGTATAGGATATTGAGATTATTGCGATTGTGAATGAAAGATTTTCCATTCTTGATTTGCTTTTGACTAGGATTAGCAAATTGTTGTCGTTGTGGTTGCGCGGTATTCTGACTGAACTCATTATTTTCACATTTGCAGCCCATCAATTTCATTTTCATTTCATTCTAGTTATGAGATTCTCCAAATTAGAATTTTGTATTTTTCTGACGCTAATTATTAGTGGGGCAGGACGACTAATTGAATGTTTAAACTTAAGAGACGCTGAATTTCCAAATCCAGCACTTTATCAACCTTCTCCCACAAAAATAGAATCAGGTAAAGTTTGTCATGTTAATTAATACGAATTAGCAGCTAATTAATTAATTATTTGACTTTTTACTAGTGGAAAAGAACTGTGGGGTAAGACAAATAGACGATGAGGATTTGAGAACACGAGTGCCATGGAATGCTGGAATTTATCTGCGCAGTCGCAGTCACACAAGTCAAAACATGAGCTCCACCTCCAAGCCTAAATTTCTTCTGACAGGAACAATCATTGGTCCTAGAACAGTGTTGAGTGTCATGGGCGGAGCATTTGGTGAACAAAGACCCTCTGGGGGAAAATATTCACTATGGCCACCAAATCGTTTATTTGTTGCAGCTGGAATTTCTTCAACTAATTTGGATCATTTGGATCATGACTCACAAATTGCAGATGTATGTACTGTACAAATTATTAGTTAATTATTTAAATTAATTATGAATTAAATTCCTTAGGTG
Organism: Thalassaphorura encarpata; assembly: GCA_009869925.1. Classification (NCBI taxonomy): domain Eukaryota; kingdom Metazoa; phylum Arthropoda; class Collembola; order Poduromorpha; family Onychiuridae; genus Thalassaphorura; species Thalassaphorura encarpata. Next base: position 9,376 of record WJEZ01002685.1, on the reverse strand, counting down.
GAATACATCCTCCCATTCCCAAGTCGTCATGAGGATTTTCCAGAATATCATTTTTTCCTTCTGCATTTGAAACAAGAATTGAATTTTAGAACGCCGATTGTAAAATCCGTCTGTCTTGCCCTTCAACTTTTGGGTGGACAAATCAATAATCAATTGACATTGGTTTGGCTCAAGGTCACTTCAGGATTTGCATATTCTTCAGCTTCGGATTCGTCATTTGACCTCAAAGAACTCAACGTCACTTCTCACACACTTGCTGAATGTCAACAATTATTCTCACAATTTTATCACAACAATAAAAAAGATCCATATCGTCCTTACTGTGCAGAAATTGAAGGTAAGACCGTGTAATTTTTATAATTACAGAATTTTTTGTAAAATCCGTTTAAATTTTGTAGATAAAGAAAATTTTGGGTCAGAATGTTTATTGCAAGGAGGTCGAGTGACCGTAAAAGGAATTTTGGCTGCTCTCATTGGTCTCGTTCATCATCCGAATGGATCTTGCTCAAAAGATACAATTTATTTTTACGGTGGTTCTGTCCCAGCTCTTAAATGGATTTACAACAATTTATTGTAAGTCATTGCGAATGCGCACGCGCTGCTGCGCAAGGTCAGCCAAAATTCAACTTATTTTGTACATGCGCAGATGTGGCCCAGATGGATTTGCTTGTTTGGACAATTCATGTGTCAAATTCTCTAACGTTTGCGATGGAGTCCGAGACTGTCCTAAGGAACATACAGGGAATAGAAAAGGAGTTGAATATTTTAATGATGAAAATCCAATTTATTGTTCTGCACTTAATTTATGTCGGAGGGATGGAAAAACTCATAGTTGTGGACTTGGAGATAAATGCATTGCAGAAAATCAAGTTTGCAATGGTATTGTAGACTGTGAAAATCAAAGTGATGAAAAATATTGTTCATAATAGTAAATACATTTACATTGGACCGTATGTGATTTTAACCCTTTGGTTCGCCACCTTTTGCCATGCTTGTGCTCAGCATTAAAAAAGTTGAGTATTTTGATATCCAGAGGATGCGAAGCTCAGTCAGCTCAGTAGCTACAGCAGCTAGCTCCTGCTCTCAAGGTTTAATGCTAATGAATCCAACCAAAATAAAACAAAAGGCTTTTCCGTGGTTAAATGCGTGTGTATGTGTGTCCAACGACCGATCAGACGGACGAGGCCAGAGCCAGCCAGAGCCATAGACCATGTGTATTTTTTTATCCATTTGCCATTGGCTTGCCATTAACCCTTTCAGTGTTACTAGGAAAGAGAAATTACGTAGGATACGAAATGATGATACGCTCTTCATAGTCTATCATATCATATGTGAACTACTATTACGTTGTATTTGGCCTGGCCAAGACACGAGGACACGGATAAAATGAATGACGTCGTTTAAGTTTAGTTTAAAGGGATATTTTTGCATGTGTTGTTTGCTTCCATGCTTCTATCATGTGCATGGCATGGGAAACCAAGGCAAGTTTTCTACGCTTGATTCTAATGCTGTACAAATGTGACTAATACAAAACGAATGACGAATGAATTTACACACGTTTCAATGGAATTGGAGGCAATGAGTCCAACATTCCATAGCAAACGATTCAACGATCTGAATCTGGCTGGACTAAGCGTAAATGCGACACAAACAAAAGTTTATGTCGCCGTTTACCTCAATTTTACTATTTTACATATTCTCTCTGATCGTAAATGTAAATACAAAATATTACTATTGGTTTTTGCCTTGTGGTGCTAATGCTAATTTTTAGTTTATCATCATCGGATCAGAAAAAAGACAGGCAAATGCAGCGGATATAGTTTCCAAGGACGCCAAGAAAAAATAAATGAATTCCTTTTTTTGGAATAAATAAATACAAAATATTGGGTTCTACAACTCAATGGTGAATGCTATGCTCGATGTTGCTTTTGTCTTTGTTTGATTTTTCAATCTACCGCGTAGCACTGATTTGAAAATTCATTCTTCACTTGCTCATCGTCGTTCGTGAGGTTAGGTCGAAATTGTTTTCGGTGCATCCAGGTTCATTGCTAGTCTTGTGGATACCAAAGGTCAAGGTCAGCTCAGGTCAGTTTTTTAAAATATTCATTTGGGGGTACTGCGTAGGATATAGCTGGTGGTATGACAATAGAAGTAAGTCCTAAAAATATTATTCGGTCTCGTCCAACCAACCAGAAGGGTCAGGTTTCGGGTATCAATTTCTAATTTTACAAAAACCGATGATACAAAAAATATTTTTTAAGAAAAAAAAATCAGAAAAACAAATGGAAATGCAATGTTAATAATTTCCTCAATAATTTCCTCAATAATAATTTCCTGTCTATGCTAGACTGGAATGATTGGGCGAGCGAAGTAAAGTGGCGTATAGCGAATGCGGTCGCGAGTCGCGTGAATTCTTCCTTCTAAGAGCGTGGGTTGGACTAAAGGATAGGGTGCGCACTGAAATTCCCAAGTCCCCAAACCAGGTGGCATGGGCGAATTTTCTAAGTTTTTCCGACCAAAAAGTCAAAGTTCCCAAATGGCCTGAAGCGGATTTTGGCGCAGTCAAAAGTCGATTCTGAGGTCATTGACCTCTGGGTCACCACCAGAGCAAATTTTCTAAGGTTTGGTAAAAGCGTATCTGCATTAAATATGAACGGTGGACAATTATTGTCCTAGAGTATAATAGGCACAATTTCTTCAAAACTACCGGACGTAGAAAATCGCGCGACACATCTAGATCTTACAGAGCTTTGGCTATACTAGACACAGCTCTTGCACTACACCTGACTACACTAGGCCTAGGCAATTTTTCTACATGTCCTCAGAAGACGTGGGCAGACCCAAGGGAATTCTGGTCACCCGTTGGTTAGTTTGAAACGCGGGCCCAATAACAGTGGCTAGATGGAAACTCAAGTACCTAAGGCAGCAGTCCCCTTTGCCACAGTTTCCTAGGCGGTGTGGAGTCCATTTCTACTTTAAGCAAAGTAGAGTGCGATAGACTCGTGTATCTACGACACATCAAGAACTAGATCTAACAGAGCCCTGGCTATACTATAATGGCTCTTCTCCATAACGCCCATCTAATTTTTCAACATCATCGGAGAAGATATGGGCCGGGTCAAGTGAATTCTGACCACCCATCAGCCACCCTTCAAACGACAAGTCGTGTGAAGCTGATTGAGATCGACTTGTCTATCTAATCCAACATACTCGACGTTTCCCCGGATGTGAAACCTTTCCTTTGCAGAATGATCCGCGCGTGCGCTGAGCGCTAAAACAGACGTGCTAGGTAATTATCAAGGTGACCTATTGTTTGGTTGACTTGGCAACTGAGCTAGAATGAATTGGGCTAGATGTGAGGAATCAAATATAATTGTGCGCGAAGCAATTATCCGCGGAGAGTGCAGCGTAGGCAACCAGGGCTTGCGCTGCGCTAGCTTAGACCACCAGTTTCGATTTATTAAGGTGAACTGCTGATGCTTTGTGGAAATACGTAATACTTTTGCTTACGCGACTTAACTTCGCTCGCCCATCTACTGTTGCCCGTCCATATGACCTAAAACAAATCATTTTGCATCTGAATTCTTTCAATTTTTCTGCCAATTATTTTTTAAAAAAAGTGAAGATCGGGTACGGATTTTCTGTTAGCATTATGAATTTAGTTTTTAACTTTAGGAAAAGTACTGCTGAGTGGTGATACTAATTTTTGATTTGTTTGAATTTGGAATTGATGAGTCATTGGGAATTATGAGGAGAGGGGGGAGGGGTAGACGGCTGAGGCCAGGCTAGGCTTGCACGGGTTGGGGGGGGAGTAGGTAGTTGATGACGTAATGAGTTGGTCGTCGTTCGTACGTAGTAGGAAGAAAAGGAGGAATGAGGAGGAGGAGGGTAAGAGGAGGAATAGGGGAAATGAGCTCGTGTGGCCTTTGCCACAACACATGGCATGGCATGGGTCTGCCTCTGCCTGCCTGCCTGCCTATACGTGCAAAAGGATGAGAATTCATTTTCATTGCTTTGGTTTTGCATTTAGTTTTCCTTTGCTCACTCGCCCCTCGTTCTTCCTTCTCATAGCAGCAGCCAGCAACTCCAAAAGAAAGACCAACTCCCTGCCTCCTCCAACAACTCTCTTGGTCACTTATTTTATTATTTTTCAAATTCCCAAGGACCCCATTGTCCCACCAAGGGTCCAGCTCATAGTTCGCCCATCACTACTCTAGTATTGACCAAGGAGGAGGAAGTGAGTCCAGGCAGGCAAACAAACGGAGCAGCAACCAGCCAGGCCAGGGCCAAAAAGGAAGACAAAGGAAGAAAGAAAGACAAAAAAAAGTTGAATTCAATTCATATTGTGACCAAAGGGACAGGTCAAGGGCCGACCAAGGATGGAAGGTGAGCCGAATGGTCTTGGACAAGTGTTGTGTCGAGGAGGATGTGGATTTTTTGCATCATCAGCTACAGATGGACTTTGCTCCCTTTGCTACAAAGAAACTCTACGAAAGCAACAGACTGTCCCTTTGAGGACTCCGACTCAACCTCAACCAATCAACAATCCCTCATCTCAACAGTCACAGTCTCAACAGGTAAGGAGACTTAAACAAAATTAACTAACCTCATCTCATCAATCACTAATGCAATGCAATGCAATGCAATGCAATACAAGTCAAGTGAGTGTGGTGCAATAACACAGAGACTAGACTAGACTAACTACGCACTACACTACATCACGTGCAAATCATTCCTTTCCTTTTTCCCTCTCAATCAATCCAAAATCCTCATTCCCCCCTCATCAGGGGGAAATTTTAGTCTGTGTTGTAGTTAGAATTAAAAGGCAGGCCAGGGCATTAGGATTCCATCATAAATTAATACTAGGTAGTCGTTAGCAGTTGTAATCGTAGTACTTTGAACTTTTCATTTAGCTAAATTTCCCTTTGACCTTTGCACTTGGCTTCAACAAAAACAACTGGGAAATACAATCTGAACGTTTTGATTTCAATTAAATCAGCTGTAGGGTGTAGTGTTGTGAAAAAAACAAAATATTTCCTTTTCCTTGACTTGATTTTAATATTCGCGTTTTTGAATTATACGCAATAGAATAGAATTACAGTAGTAGAATTCTACCATTATGCTATTGACTAATTTTTGGTGATCATATCAAATCAAATTAGGATGAAATCACTAGTAGAACCTAAACAATCAGTTACAAATGTTTAGAATTTACTTTTCTTGGTTATTCTGTGTTAAGTAAAGTTATCGTTATCGTTACACGTTACGCAGTGGCAGGCAGATGTTGAGGATTTTATAGGCTGTTAAATGGGATGTGCTATGCAAGGACAGTGTCATTTTTTATAAATATATTTGGGCCCCCTGCCTACAACTGGTGATGAGGATCGGTGAAAAATAAAAGAGATAATGATAAAGGAAAAGGAGGAGGCGATGGACGAAATGGCAAATGCAAAATACAAAATGCCTGGCATTGGACTAAGACTAGGACTAGGTAGACTACGGTGGCATTGGCAACGAAACGAATCTGCCTGCATGTATGTACATGTAATAATGGCAAATGGTTCTTAGCTGATATTTATAGAATAGTATTCATGAGTCTAACGAAATGCTAGTGCTGGCTGGTGCAAAAGATCTAATATCACCGTCTGTCTGTCCATGCAAAAGCCAAGGCGACTGAACTCAAAACAGTTTTTGTATTCCTGTGTAGTTCCAAGGTTTTTTTGTACTTTTCCAGTAAACACGGACAAATTTCGCAATACAAATGAGTCAAAGTCAACTAGAATTTTGTACCATAATTTAATTTCGTAATAGTTATCTAATTTTCAATTTTGGAAGAGGGAATAAAAATATCGACATTTCAGGTAGTTTTTCTAATTTGAGAAAAAAAAAAGTATCCTAGTTTTCTAGTATAAAAAGCTACTAGAGTAATATTAGCGAAAACTAGTAGTTTATTTTTACTTTTTTCTGTGAGAAAATTACAGAGTAAAGAATTAGAAGGCAACGAAACCAATAAGTTAAATTAAGGTTTAATAATATTTCAATTTAAACTCCTACACTGTGTGTGTAGGCGTCAAATCGACCTGACCTGACCTGACCTGCTGTAGCTGTACTCACTACTATGTAGTTTATAAATAGAAAATATGTGGGCTGTGCGTGTGCGTACGTACGTATGTGGTTTATTTTTGGTTATTTTTATTAGAATTTGATTTGAAAAGCCAAGAAAAAAAGGCTAAGGTAGTAAAGTATAGTATAGAATCCTGGAATGTGGAACTGGAATTACATGTTTCACTAATTAAAGAAAATGGATAAAAATGAATTGGGCAATGTGGGTTGATTTGACTTAATCATTGAATTGTGTTTGAATTGTGTAGACTGAGTCACTGAGTCCAGGAGGATTGATGATTTCACCAAAGCCTGTCGTTGTGGACAGTGGAATTCTTCCCGTCCCAACCACGATTCAATACGAGACCCCCAAAGTTGACTCTTTCATCGAATCCAGCACAGATTCTCCTACATCTTCTCCATCTGCTCCTCCAGAACCTAAAAAAACTACCATCAATCGTTGTGTCAAGTGTCGCAAACGCGTCGGACTCACAGGTAGGCAGTAGCCTAGTACATATAATATTTGACCTTTGACCTAGTATCTCACTAATTAATTGTTGAAATCATTGTATAGGATTTGAATGTCGGTGTGGAGGACTATACTGTGGAGTTCATCGTTATTCGGACAAACATGAGTGTACGTTTAATTACCGTGAGATGGGTGCTGAGGAGATTCGGAAAAATAATCCGGTCGTCATGTCGGAAAAGGTCCAAAAGATCTGAATTTCCCTCTCCTCTTCACCATTCCAATTCAATCATCATCTTTTTCGCCTACTACTACTCTCTTCCGACTACTACTACTACTACAACAAACAACAACAACAACAAACAACAAAAGTCTCTTCCTATAAAATGTATAACCGTGCCGTGCCGTATACCAACAACTATGTAAAACGTAAGGAGACCCTTCAAAAAATAATCTAGTGGGTAAAATGCTTAATCATAATGAGAAAAATCAAAAATGAACCAAATCCAAGAAACGAGAGACCTAGAAAAGGAAAAAAATTGAAGTTTAATTAGGTTAGAGTGAGTTGTCCTTATTTGTTGACAATTGTAAATAAAATTAAACTAAATTTAACCCACCCTTAACACTAAGTAATTGCAAATTCTAATCATTTTATTGTAATCGTCGTGTAATCAAAAAACCAAAATTCCTCCTTGTCTTGGTCGTCCTCTTGGTAGTAAGGAAAAACGGTCGGTAAGGTCAGGTCAGGTCAGGATTTTTTATAGTTGGCAGTTTTAGTGCGTGCGTGCGTGCGTGTGGGTGGAGTCAGAGTGCCCTTTACCCTCGAAAATATTTTATGGTCGGAATTGCCAATGATAATGAGCGGATAGTTGATTAATTAATTAATTAATTAGGTTACAATATTTAATAGACAAATAATCCCCAAATTGTATTGCAACTTGCAAATGAACTGCAACTTACAAAAGCGCATTTATTTCCCCTTCCCACCCCCTGATTTGGGGAAATTTTTTTTTGTTCTCTTTTTTTTAGTAATGAGGATTATGTTACACTATGTAGTAGAGCAGGTCAAAGGTCAAAGAAGTAAAACAATCAAACCAGGGGAAGAGAAGCAGGCGAGTAGATTTATCTCACGTAATTAAATAAATATAAAATCTACGACGACGACGACGACGACAACTTATTTTACTTGTCCTTTTTGAAAAACGATGCGTAAAGCGTTCTGCGTAAATAAGGAAGAAATAGAAGAAAAAAAAAGGCCAGCCATTGTAAAAAAACGACGTTACGTTTCGTACACGTACTATTTTTAGTTAGTTGTCCAAATTTGATGCGCGGAATGCGCAAATCGTGAAAAGATGTTTAATTAATTTGGAATGCTGAGCTGCTGCTTGTATATAAAATACGTTTAAAAATAAAACCTAAGTTTGAACCTACAAAAAAATACATGTAAATGTAAAAGGGAATTGTGTAAATGTTATTCATGATGTAATACAATACTACTACGTACGTATTTACCATGTGCGATCAATTTGTTCGCATCAGTCGAACATATACTGAATGTCGTTTTTTTGAAATAAAATAATAAAAAAAAATCCCTTTGGTTTTATTTGAATTGAATTGAATTCATGTGGTTTGTTTTTATTTATTTAGTTAGTCATAAAATACCAGAATATAAATAGCAAGATGTGAATTTGGGATAAAGTTGACTAATTAGCATAACAAGTGGTTTTTTGGAGGAAAGGAAGTCCTAGGCATAGGCTTGGCCTGTACACGAAGGTTTTTGCAATAACAAGAATAAATTCGGTCCATTTTGTTTGAATATGGATTTGTCTCTAAATCTAAACTAAAATATTAGTCTTAACACATTAATGTGGCAATTCCCCCTGGGGTAATTCCAAGACAACTTAACAAGTATTCTGAGTGGATTGAAGGAAACAGTGACGTAGAATTACAATGCAAAAAATTAAAGGCGACGAGCAGTCCGTCCGTCAGTCCGTATGAACCTGTGAGTAATAGTAAGTCCATTATTTTGCATGGGATGAGGCAACAAGAGAATTTTTCTCACCTAACGTGTATTGAGATTATCCTATCGTTTAATGTTATTAGCATTAGCATTTACGTTAGCTAGTCAACCCAGTCAGTAGTAGTCTGTCGCAGAATGTTCTAGTCGCATCTAGATTTGCATGCAGCAATGCATTAAAATTGTAGATTTTATACAGGAACCAGGTAGAGGGGTAGAATTGGCTATTGATTTGGCTTGTGTAAGGTCCAAGCTTTGCTTGGGGGAATCCAATACATGCCAAAGGCCTGTGACTGTGCAAAAACTGATACTGCAGAGTCATTGTGACTTTGCTTTATTTTTACTATAAAACAAAAACACAACGTCTCATTTTCATTCAATTTCTTTTCGTTCACTTTGGCTCCAGTCCTTTCAACATTTTCAAAATAATTTGGCAATTCTTTACTTAAAAGATTAAAAATAAGCAAAAATGTATTCTCAATTCGCTGCTGCTGCTAGAGGTTCTGATCCCCAATCAGGGGAAGAGCCAAGGCCTTGTTCATCCAAAACTGCTCGTGCCCAACAACAACAACAACAACAGCAACAACAACAATTTCATGGGAATGGAGGACCTATGGACTGGACAAATTTGATTACTTCTTTTCTCCAGGGATCTCCTGAGGCATATGCTGTCGTCCAGAATTTGGCATCAACATTCCTGGGAAATCTTAGCACTGCTGGCCAATCAAATCAAAATAAAGCCGAAGATGTCAAATCAGTTTCAACAAATGAAAATAATTATGAGGTAATAG
>WJEZ01002684.1:0-12755 GCA_009869925.1 Thalassaphorura encarpata | reverse complement strand
TTTAGAATGAAAATCAAAAAAATTGATCACAAATTTAGAGCCACTAAATTATCCACGGGTCATTTCGTCTCTAAATATTGTCGGTCAGTTCTGTAATTAAGAACTAAAAGTTTAATTTACATTGCATAAAAGTTCTGATTTTGCAAACGTATTGATTTATCATCACAACAGGCGGAAGAATATTTTGCGAACATTTCCAATTTTAAAATGGGCAAAGGAATACACATGGGGGAAACTGATATCGGATCTTATTGCTGGGCTAACGGTCGGACTATTGGTTTTACCACAAGGCCTTGCATATGCAACTGTGGCTGGTTTACCTCCAATTGTAAGATAAAAACAAATTACAACTAATTCTAAGACTAATTACTATTAAATTATGAAATTTTTATCCCAATAGTATGGCCTTTACTCTAGTTTTGTTGGATGCTTCGTGTACATTATATTTGGGAGTACAAAATCCATTACAATTGGTCCAACGGCCATCCAATCAATTTTGACCTACAAGTATACTTATGGAAAACCACCTGAATATGCTGTTTTCCTTTGTTTTGTAACTGCAGCCATCACACTAGCAATGGGGATATTGCGATTGGGTAAGATTTAGACTAGAAATTTAAGCACATACGCTAACTTTGCTTTTTTTATTCTGAAAATAGGATTACTATGCCAATTTCATTTCAACCCCTGTGATCAGTGGATTTACTTCTGGAGTTGCATTGACAATCGTAGCAACTCAACTCAAAAGTCTCCTTGGCCTAGAATTTGAGCGAGAAGGATTTTTACCAACTTTGAAAGGCGTTTATGAACATAGTGCTGATATTAGGGAATGGGACACAATCATGAGTGCAATTTGTATTATAACTTATCTCTTCCTGAAGGTAATGAAATTTGTAATTACTTCAATACCTCAAGAAATCTTAAAATATCAAAATATCTTTACAGTACCTACAAACTTTCGCCAAGATCTTTTTTGAAGTAAACAAAACAACGGATAAAATCCTATGGTTCATTTCAACGTCAAGAAGTGCAATCATCATTATTACGGCAACCCTTCTTGTTGCCATTGATTATCCTGAACATGAGAAACCATTCAGTCTTGTCGGTATCCCAAAAATAAGGAAATTAAATCACTTAGAATTAAATCTAATTCTAATATAAAAAATTAACTACAGGTGATATTGCCCCAGGGCTTCCTCCCTTTCAACCACCACCATTCCAAGCTTGGGATAGCAGAACGAATACTACAATGCATTTCTTTGACGTCCTTTTCAATGAGGCATCTACAATTGTTATCTTGCCACTTCTAGGGGTCATGGGTCACATTACGATCGCCAAGGCATTTGCTGGATCAGATCGAGTGGATTGTACCCAGGAGATTTTATGCATTGGGATTTCAAATGCGATTTCATGCTTCTTTTCTTCGTATTCCATTGGTGGAAGTTTCTCAAGAACGACTGTAAATGCAATGAGTGGGGCGGAAACACCAGCTGGTAAGGAAAACCATCGGATTATGATCAAAGGTTATTCACTAAATTTTTGCATATAAATTTGCATAGGTGGAATTGTGACTGGAATCATGGTCATACTGGCTCTTCAATTTCTTACCCCGACATTCTATTTCATTCCAAAAGCTAGCCTGGCATCTATTATTTCTGGTTCGGTCATCTTCATGGTTGATTTAACTATTATCATGCCACTCTGGAGATCCAAAAGTAGGTTAAATGTTATAAACATGAAATAGAGCAAGAGTGACATTATCCTTTGAATTTTAGAAATGGACTTGGTCCCTTGGTCACTGACCTTCCTCGTTACACTTTTCGCTGGGTTAGAATTCGGAATATTAACTGGTTTGGGTATCAGCGTTCTCTACCTATTGTATTATGCGGCCAGACCAAGAATGAAGGTTTTATCTGGAGAGGTACGGATATGCAAAAATGAATTTTACTACAGAAATTAACTACAGATTCATAATTTTTAATTCTAGACCACAAAAGGAAACAAATTTACAATCATCAAGTTGGATCGTTCGATGACCTTTCCCTCTGTGGATCATATTACCTATGAAATTAACAAAGCCGTGTCTCGTTGGGGCCAGGGCAAAGCTCCAGTCATCATTGATTGTCAACATATTCAATTTGCGGATTACACAGCTGCAGTTGTAATTTGAATTTAAAATTTGGCCCAATGACAAGGAACAAAATTGCATAATTTTTAAATGTTAACTTTTTTGCTCTATTTCCGTAGTCTATTCGAGACATGATCAAAAACCTTAAAAAGAAGAATCATGATTTGGTGTTTTGGAAATTGAAGCACTCAATCCTTCCTGTCCTTGAAGGGGCAATGAAATACACAGGCGTTGAATTTGTTTATTGTCAATCTGAACATGAAGTCGAAGCACTAGTTGATGGTAATAAAAAAATGAATTCAAAGATTTCCTAAACTAATTAACACGACGATTTAATTTTGTCTTCTCTTTTTAGCCGCTGTTCTGGATTGGAATAACCTTGGCAAGAAAGCTATAACTTCCAATGACACAATTTCACGCAGTGGTCAAAGAGATGAAGATATTTAGATCATGGACTCATGGACACAGAAATATTTATAAAATTCTTGTACAGTTTTTAACAATATGAAAGAAATGTAATACAAGGCCATGAGTTTAATTCAAACTTCATTACACAAAGTGTAATTCCCACCTACCGTGTAATGGTACTACAAAATTTTATTTACATCTTAATTGGATTTGTTGAGGGAGAAAAAAATTGACCATCCATACAAGACTCAACAACAGAATGCTCTAAACTAACATACTTTAAGTCAAGAATTTCTTAGGGATATTTGAGTGAATTTTGTCCATGGGTTAGCTGTTTCATATCATATCTTGATCATGTCATGTCCAGGTAAAGCTTTCAAGGGCACGTGTTCCATGTATGACCATCTTTAGCAGATAATTCTTACAATTACATGTTAGGCAAGGCAAAGGATATGGGAATGGGAATATCAGACTGTACTGCACTGACCATAATCATATCGTATTTTCATGCGAGTTCACTGCACTGGACAGAGCCTAGCCTAGCCTAGAGGAATGACCGACCTCTGGACAACTAGAAAGACTTTTCCCCCCTACCCATCCATACATTTCGTGGTTATAGTCTGGAAGGATTTTTTTCTCCTCAGACGAAAGGACGCCAAGCCAAGAAATTTTTTACTTTTCTTTATTCCCAATCCCAAGTCAAGCCAAGCCGAGTCGTCAAGGCTGGCCTGGTCAAGCAGTACAATTCATTATTCATTCCGGCCCATAATTAATTATTTTCTTCCAGACATTAAATACAAAATACTTCATTTTATAGTTCACGGTTCAAAGAAATGTTGGAGTTCCCGTTAATAATTAAACTTGTGCTAAATCATACATATTTGGGGTAACTGGCGAAATCATGGACTCAAGATCTGTCGGCTCTCAGGTAAATAAAAAATAAATTCAACGTTAAATACCAACAGAATTACTATTGTACAATTTTAATTTACAATATGAAGTTAGAGTATTGTAATTACAATTAAATCATGGATAAGGATAATGTAAGAATGAGACCAAGGGTTCAATTTAATAGTGACGTTAAATAATTTCCAGGCTGGTGGGCCTAGTCCTAGTCCAGGCGGAGGATGCAACACGGAAATCTTAAAAATACTCATGGGGAGAAACCCTGTCAATGCCAATCCATTTTTAGATAAAAAGGTAAAAAGACCTGTGGCACTTAATTATTTCCAGGTCATGATTTGGTTTTAAGTTACTCAACTCGATTTATTTTCCTTGTCAAAGGTTGTGAGTACATTGATGAAATTCCTATCGTTCAAGGATTTGAAGAAAACAAGGTTGGTTTGTCACTTGTGGGATACTGAGTCTAAGAATCAACTTCTTGAAAATCATTGCATTCGTCTAAATTGCAAAGATGCCAAGGAAGCTGCCCTCGTCTTTGCAGATTTGATCACTCCTGGAGCACCCATGAGTGAATTCACTGGTCTCAATATTTGCATTTGTAATCGTGCAGGGAAAAATTTTGGAGCTTTGATCCAAAGGATTTTTCCTGTCCATGGTCATCGGCTCAAGCATCTTACTCTTGAAATGAAGCAGAATACCAGATCGGATTTGACATGTGTTCAAATTAACAATCTTTTCGTTCAAGCTGGAAATGTCAAGTCGCTCATGCTCATCATGACTCCCAATTTCCTTTGTGCTAATTTCGATGCTGCCCCTGATCAATTATGCCAGAGTTTAACCAAACTTCATCTGAGGTTCTTAACAGGCTCAAATGGTGAAATGGGTTTCAACATGTATCTATTGGAGAATTCAGTGAATTTGAAGACTATTATTCTAGAGCCAGATCCGCTCCACCCAAAATCTCTCGCAGCATCCAAAGCTATCAAAGCTATCTTGGAAAAACTTTGTGAAATTCATCCACGTAAGTTTTGTATTGTATTTATCTTCACAATTTTTTATAACCATAAATTATTTTCTATGCACAGCAAACCTGAGAAATCTACAAGTGAGAGCTGATGTCAACTTTTCCAGAATTCTCGAACTATGCAAGTCTAATTTGATCCTGGATACGTTGTATATTGGAAGCTACAAATATTTTGAACTGGATTTTTCACTTTATGGGCAAAGTCATGTTTATAGCATTCGTGGAAAATATCGTGCGACTTCTGGGAACCTTCCTACTAATTACCACGTTGAGGCATCTAATCTGGAGAAATTAGTTTCTTATAAGAAATTTTGTTTCCATAAATTCGGCATCGGTACTGGTGCCAACCGTAAGGTTAGCTTGAAGATTCAAAATGTTAATCAATATTAATATTTAGGTTAATAATTAACTAATCAATCAATTGAAATTGGTTTGTAGAAAAGTTGCATTAGTTTTCTCTGTGCCGTGAAATCAGTACTTACTGGACACAAGAATCGTGGGCTTCTAAGCCTTGCTGAAGAATTTCTAGTCTCAGTGCCAAAGCCAAGAGCCCGAAGAGTAGTCAAGGCTAAAGTAGTCCCCGTCAATGGGAATTCTGATGCTACGACAAATCCCACCAACCCTTTCTTGATTAAAACGGTAATATAATTTCAAATGTTTGTTTTAAAAGTTTAACATAATTTTATGTATTTTTATTGAAAAGGTTGTGGAGAACCTGGTCAAGTGGTTGGAGCTCATAGAATTGAAGCAATGCCGAAGTGTATGCAAATTATGGAATAGACAAGCCAAAAGTCAAATTCTTTCCAACCATTGCGTTCGAATTTCTACTACCGACACAATCGAACGCCTTCGTGAATTGGAATCAATGATGAAAGATGGAGGGTCTTTAGCTGGAATGACTGGACTCCGATTCGCCTATTTTGGTGAAACGAATCAACCTACTGAAGTTGTTCAGTGGAGACAAGGTTTTTACCAACGTTTATGCTCTCAAGTGAAACATCTCACGTTGACAGCAAATCCAAATAACTTTGATCCTACTGCCTTAAAGAAAATCCTCACTGATGCAAAATATATTCGATCTTTGAAATTGGAAATCCCGTCAATGACCTACTATAACAATTCCGTCCGTCCCTTATCCTTATTAATCTGGCCTTATTTGACCAAACTGGAATTGAAGCTCATTAAGCGCTGCAATTATTGGCACCCTTCAATAAAATCGTTTGTGAAGTATGTTCTGGAAATGTCCCCGTATTTGGAATCACTGATTTTAGCTTCAGATTCAATTGATGCTAAAAATTTTGGAATAAAGACTGCTCTGGGTGACAGCCTGGCAGCTGTTTGTGAGGTTCAACCAGGTAAAGTTTCAAAAATTCTAATTTGAGGTTATTATTTTTAAGCGTACGCGGAAGGATTAATTTTCTCATATCCTTTGCATTGACAGCCCGATTGAAGAGTCTGAGAATCTCATGTAGACTTCGGAGCCGCTTTGTCAAATTACTTCGCAACAACAATCTCATCAAACTAGATTCCCTCTACATTGAAGACTACAAAAATTTTGAGTTGGATTTTTCCACAAACCCCAATACTCCAAATAAAGTCTGGAGCCGATTTCCAAAACACAATGGTTCGAGCACTACGTACGGATTTGCCAGCCTTCATGACTTGGCTGCACATTTGGAAAATGTAGTTATGAACAAAACTCAATGCCTTCAAAAATATGGGTCTCCTCCTTGCAAGCAGGTAGATAGACGAATTTATGAAAAAGAAAAACGAATTAAATCATATTAATTTTAATGTATTAATTCTCTAGATGAACTGTCTTGACTTTCTTCGTGCTGTCGCATCAAAATTGTCTGAGTTGAAAGCCCAAAATTGAAACATCTACTGGTGAAAATAAGATCTCAGACGGCATCGGCCTGGATTATCTCTCGATCGTATTTTTTTAATGGAAATAATAATTCCTCGCTATTTGATCTACTTTTAGTAATGTTTTTCCGTACAACTAGTGAATTTTAGGATGGTATTTTGTACTGGGGTATTATTTAATTTTGTACTTGTATTGTACGCGTGTGCAATCACGATGTGTTCTTTTAAATGGAACATGTATTTTTTCAACAATTTTTAAATCTAAGTCATCTCGATAAACCTTCGTAACCTTTCTTGTCCTCTGTCTACTAATTAAAATTTAACATCAAGTTCAAGGAAACTCCTTGAGCTATGAATAAACACGAAATAATTTGATGTAACCAAAAAAAACTAGGTTTAGTGTTTTCAGCCAGCTTGTACTTATAGTTTATTAGAGTGTATTTGAAGTGTCACTGACATTTTGTGCGGTAACCAAACACTTTAATAGGGAAATGACTGATTGAACTAGTCGTAAGATTGAATGACCTTTCAGGTGTCATTGTAAAACAAGAAAAAGTACAAAATTGTTGCCCTTGGCGGATGTGAAATGAAATTATAACGATGGCATATAGAAACTCATGTTAAAATGGAATAATCACTTCCCCATTTAAATATTGAATGAATAATAAATTAATGGCTAGAATGAATGGAAAATATGAAGATTATCTACTAGTTCGGCCGGCCGGTCATTTCTTGTCTTCTCTTAACGTTAATTTCTTATTTGTTGAGTCATTCAGGTTATGGCTCATTCAGACCAACTGCAGAAAGCAGAAATGCAGATACAACTTTTTCTGTGCAGAAAGAGTTGCAGGATTAACTTTTACCCATTCTTATGGCATATAGAAACTCATGTTAAAATGGAATAATCACTTCCCCATTTAAATATTGAATGAATAATGAATTTATGGCTAGAATGAATGGAAGATATGAAGATTATCTACTAATTCGGCCGGCTGGACATTTCTTGTCTTTTCTTAACGTAATTTTTTATTTGTTGAGTCATTCAGGTTAGGCTAAGAGAGGTGAATGGTCCATCGATGTATTTGTGATGTTGCATGCAAAACTTTACATACAAAAATAGACTGTAGCCACAGTCAATGGTCAAAATAATTTCTTTGTCCGAGTTGTTCATTGGAAGTTTGAGTTTGGTCCAGATCAGACAGCGGTACACTATACACTAACTCTAGTCTTACATTTTCGGATATATCTTAATTCCATTTTATCGTTAACTAGTAAGAAAAACTTGTGTCTCGTGTCGTAACTTCTAAAACGTAAGTATTGAAATTTAGATTAATATTCATACTTAATTAATTCAAAAGCATCAAGAACTTTGAACCTTTGAATGACTTGAATTGCAAGATTAGTGGTTTATTTTGTACATTTTTCTTGTGATCAATGATTACAGAATTTTCAAAAATGGAGAATATCGGTGACCTAACTCTAGCACCCCCACGAAAGAAGAGGAAGGGAAATTCTGGACTATCGCTGCCACCGGTTAATAACCTTGACCATGACCTTCCTAGCCCTGATGAGGGCTACATTACACCAGAATCAAAGCCAAGAAAGTTGGCAAGAAAACTTGGAAAAGAATTTGAAAGTCCAGATCCAGATCCTTCGCCGGAATCAACAAATCCGTTTCTAGTTAAAAAGGTCAGCAAAGATATGGCGTAACTCAATTCTGTTGAGTTGTTGCTAACCTTTGAAACGTTTTTAATATTCAGATTGTGAAGAACTTGATGAAATTCTCCAGTCTCAAGGATTTGAAAAACTTTCGCTCCATTTGCAAAATGTGGAATACAGTAGCCACCCGAGAAATTCTGGCGAATAATTACATTCGCCTAAATTGCCGAGATATCAGAGAAAGTGCCTTGGCCTTTGCGGATATGATTTCTCCAGAAAATCCAATGAGCAAATTTACAAGGCTTAAGTTCTGGATTTGTGATAGTCCAGTCGAGGGATCCTTTCATAGAAATTTAGGACCATTGATGCAAAGGATTTTCCCTGTCCATGGCAAGCGGTTGACACATCTGTCTTTACAATCTTGTGACACTGGCCCAGGATTGTACTTTCCTTACGAAAAAATTTACAAGATCCTAAGTCAAGTGCCAAATATCGAATCGTTAGAACTCATTATCCCGACAAACTTCCTGAGCGCAGATTCTGCAAAATTTGCTCATGCGGCAGTGGTTTTTGCAAAATTAACGAAACTCGAAATTCAATTCCGGAAGGAAACGGCTAAGGATTTTTCGTTCGTCCAATTTGTGATGGAAATGTCTCCGGAATTGAAGACGCTCATTTTGCAAGCAGATCCTAATTATCCGAAAAACCGTATGGTAATTTCTACTTTAAACTCAACCGTGGAAACTATTTGCGAAATGCGTCCAGGTAAAAATCATACTGCTAAGAATTTCTGTATGTATTTCTAATAATAAATATTTGGCATTAAGCCTATTTAGAGAATTTAAGACTGGTGTTCGACGTTTCGGACGGGGTTGTGAATAAACTCATCAAATCCAACTTGGAACTCGAATCTCTTTATATTGAAAACTACAAAAACTTTGAGCTTGATTTTTCAACAAGATGCGATGGTGCGAAAAACGAAGTTTGGAGTCGAAGGGTTAAATATCGGACGGCTACTGAATCACTTTCAGTTGATTATCATATCGTGGCAACCAGACTGCAGAGCATTGTCTCTAACAAATACCATTGTCTACAATTTTATAATACATCGCACATTCATACGGAGGTAATTTCTAGAATTATTTATATTTTGAACATGTTATGACCTCACCTTCCGAGTTGACTCTAAAAGATATAATCTTTACCTGTGCCTCTTTTTAGTTAAATTGTCTCCATTTCCTTAATGCCATGAAATCTGAACTCTCTGGGAAGTCCAACACGCTGTATCCAGGGATTTTCGAATACCCATCGGAGCTCATGAACACGAGCCAGACACAGGCAGCAAAAAGAAAATCGCGAAAATGGGTTGCAAAAATTGAAAATCCTCAACATTTTCCAGCCACACCTGGTCCAATAAACCCGTTTTTAGTTGACACGGTTAGAAAACTTGTAACGAATTGCAATATGACCTTTAATTTAAACTTCTATTAAATTTGTCTGAATCATTTACAGATTGTTAGAAACATCCTGAAATATTTGGCCCTCAAGGATGTGAAACAATGCCGAAAAGTTTGCCGTGTATGGAGCCAAGAAGGCAAAAGAGAAATCCTTGCAACTCATTGCCTCAGACTTGACAGCGTTGTATACATGAACAGTCTTAAGACGCTTAAAGGTTTTACTGATCCAGGACATACACTGGCTGGATTCAAAGGGTTGAAGATTTGTATTTGTTCCCATGGGTCGAAGCAAGCGACAGCATTGAAGGATAAGTTCTTGGAAGAACATGGCAATCGGTTGTCTCACCTCACTTTGGACGTGAGCAATTGCCAATGTGAGCAGAATAAACCTTGGCATTTTCTACGCTTTGCGAGAAATATCAAATCTCTAAAGTTGATTATCCCAACAAGACTTCCAATTTCAACTGATCTAGAAGCTGGAAGCCCAACTTTACTTCCTTGGCTAAACTTGAGTAAAATGGAGCTAAAGTTCCGGAAGGGTGCTTCTGTAATTGACATTACTTTGGCGAAACCTATTCTAGATCTGTCACCCAATTTGAATACATTGATCTTGGAATCTGACTCATTTGAATTCAAAGGACACAATTGTAGAATTGGCTCTTGGCAGTTTTTTACAAGAAGTTTGTCATACAAGTCCCGGTACTTAAAAATATCGATTTTTATAAACGCACTAAAACTAAATTTTATATTATTTATCACTTGTCGCAGCTAAACTTAAAAACTTGCGACTACTGCTTGAAGTTTCTGAAATCAGCGTTGATAATTTGTGCAATTCTGAACTGAAACTCAACTTTCTGTACATCGAAGACTACAACGACTTTGAATTGGAATTTTCAACAAAAGCAAATGAATCAAATGAAGTCTGGAGCAGGAAAACCAAGTACAGGAACGTGGAAGATATAAATTGCCACATGGAGGCACTGACATTGCGAAACCTTGTTTTGAACAAAGCAAAATGTTTCCTTCAACCTGAATCTCAATCCGTTGATGAGAAGGTAAATTTTAATTGTTTGAACTAATTTCAGAATTGTTAAAATATGTTATTATACTTTAATTTTAGATTAATTGCATCAATTTCCTGAAAGTTGTACAGGCAGAACTTACTCAAATTCAACTCATCCGTTGATCTCAATCAACCCAGACCCTGGCGGACCTACTGGCTGTGACCGATGACTTTGGCTAATTTTCACGGATGTGCGCAAAATTCTATACCTCGTCTCAGTTGGACTCTTGGACTTCATCAAAGTCCTACAATTAAGTCTATTGGTTTTGTGTGTCAGTTTCTATTAACTTCGTGTGTTCAGTCTTCATGCAATGTGACTTATATTGATCATTACAATTTCATACACTTAATTTTATAATTTTGTAATCTGGAAAATTAGCCATTTTCTGAATGGCTACGACGCTTGACAATAATTTAGACTTTCCTACGTTCTTTCCTCGTTTGGAATTTGGTATATTTAATTTTTGTTCCCCTTAATTAAGTTAACTATTCTTTTCTTGAACTAAATATTGAATTGACCAGTGAGATTTTCTACAATAAACGGAAAATCAAGAAAATAATTCGAGTTGCTTACGCTTTATTTTATGACACAAAACGTCAAACCGTTTCCAATACATAATTTCAGAATACAATCTCGAACAAAATTGACTTATATGGCCTAATCCCTAATATTCCACACAATGGCTATTAGTATTAATGAATGGAGGTGCCGGTTCACTTACGGAGACTGCAATGACAGAAGACAACTTCCAACTTCCTCGACGTTCCTCGCGACGAGATTGCCTAGCCTGACTGATCACTCCTTCAGAAGAACTCCCTTGGCAATTTCTTGAGCCTTTGGCTGTCCAACTAGACTTTCCACAATAGCGAGAGCGAATTCCAAGGATGTTCCAGGTCCACGGCTAGTGATGAGTGTTCCTGTGGGGGGATATTGTCAATTATGAAAATTATCATTACATGACTGGTGATTATGACTACACGTCCAGATTTGGTCATATCCCGACACTTGTAATAAATAGCAAATGTAAATGTGCATACCATCGACAACGACACGATCCTCCTTGTAATTATAGTGATTTCCTTCCACCATAAATTCTTTTGTAGATGGATACGACGTAATAGATTTCCCAAATGCAATTCCATGTTTCTTGAGTGCAGTTGGTGCTAAGAACAGTTTACAAATTAAAACTCCGAGAAGTTATGATTTAATACAGCAAATGCTATGAAAAACTGACCAGCGCAAATTGCAGAAATCAAACGCCCAGATTTTTCTTGCTCCTTCAACAATGTTCCCAATTCTGCAGACTACAAACAAAAGTATATCAAAAGCAAACAATAGACAGAATATTGGCTGTAACTATTTGGGGGTAAAAATTTGTTAATTTTATTTCTTACACTTCCAAATGAATCCGATCCTTTTAATCCTCCTGGCAAAATGATGACATCAAAAGGACCTTTTCCAATCGCATCCTGAAAACTGAGGTCAGGGATAATATTGACATTTCTAGAACAATTGACCACTTTTGCACCCTCAAGTCCAGCGACGGTGACATTAATCTAAACAAATACAAAAAATTATGACACATAATTGTAAACGTACTATAAAGTGATCAACTATTTAATTAGCAAATTACTTACTCCGGCTCTTCTCAAGACATCAATTTGTGTTACAGCCTCAATTTCTTCAGATCCATCGGCAATGACGACGAGAGCAGTTTTTGCAGGGTTTGCGTTTGCAGACATTTTTCTCAAATTAATTAATTCTGATTGACACTTGACTTTTTCGACTCGAGTAGATTTGGTTTGATCTTGGATTTGGAATGTTTGGAATTTTGCAAAATGTAAATTGGAGTTGGAAATAAAAGGTGGAAAATATTTTAACCGGCAAAATACTCCGAATCCGGCAAAACTACTACGCAGCATTTGGTTTGAAGGACTTTTTGCCTCTGGATTTTATACTTTGGCCCAATTTCAAGGTTTTTCCTTTTTCCCCAACAAACAACAGAAAATTATTTTGCAAATAGCGAAATTATTATATGCTAGTACTACCTCTTTAATTTTTATAAAAAATAGTGTATGTCATGTCAGGAATATCCTAGGAGCTTTTGATATTTGTCATAATTTTACAGTCCGTCATTTCTGCATAAGTCGTTGAACTACTGGGTCTGCAAAAATTGCGACCGGACCCGAACTTGTCGGCAATGTAATACAAAACACAGAATATTTGGATATTTTGAAATTATCTTT
>WJEZ01002683.1:0-12760 GCA_009869925.1 Thalassaphorura encarpata | reverse complement strand
TGAAGACGAACAAGAAGCTCAAGAATGGGACTCATGGCCATGTCAAAATTTGCCCTTTTATTGTTGGCGCTGACGACAATCATTTTCAATGGCAAATTCAAAATTATTTGATTTTATTGTAACTGAAAACACATTTCTGGTATTTGATCCATATCTGTATCAATTTTAGCCTCAAGAAATTCCCAAGTGAGAGTATCTGCTTGACAAATTAAATCTACACGTCTTGGTTCTCCTGCCTTGTAAAAAGTTTCTTTCCCTTTGATCATGTACGAAATCGTGTAGACAACATCCTTGGAGATTTTGACAGGAGTAGGGAATTTGACATGAAATACATCTTCACCTCCAACTCCATCTGGACATTTCATTTTTTCTTCTATTTGGCCATAAACTGACTCAAGGTCAAAGTCTGTGACCTTTACTCCTATTTCTACTTCTACGTCGGGTGAAACAGAGCGAAAAAGTCCAACGCTAACTAGTTTTATATTTCGATTCACTTTGAAACAAAAGTTTTGCCATTTTCTTCCAAAATCAAATCCATGGCCTTTGAGTCTTTTGAAAACATAGGAAAAAATTTTACGAGAGCGTGGATTAATATTGAATTTAAATGTTGCCGCTTCAGATTCTTGGTCACTAGCGCCATCTTTTGGTTTTTCAGGCGTTGTTAAAAATTTGTAGACTTGGACAGTTTCTGCCAAAGTGAGAATGTCTTTGGCCACGACCTGGGTCGAAAATTCCTCAGGGGTCATGAGTGGGAACCGGATGAGGGGTAAAATATCAGCCAAGACAGCAGTGATTGACCCAGGGGTCATAGGGTCAAGGTCAACTCTTCCACACTCTGCCTCACCCCATCTGTACACTGCATTGAACAACTCGGCCTCTTCAATGTTGAGCTCATCATGAGATATAAAATGAGAAAGAGCGGTTTTGCTCAGTTTTGAAAATTCACCCATTCCCGCCAAAGTATTTGCTTTGCTTAGGATAAAGTTTTCAGCAGCTTTTTCTAATTCTGGCTCATCTAAACCACCTGCTTCTTCATAAATTTTGAGAACATTTGATTCCTTGAGACAAGATTTGAGTGCATTCACACATTTTGAACTGACAGATGGACAAATGTATTTTTTAGCCAGGAGAAGCAAAGACAACAAATCCTCAACTTCTTCTGTCCCACACAAATTATCTGTGTAAAAAGTACGGAGAAGCAGTGAAAATAATTTTGGGTCATCTTCTGGAAGAAATAGTTCTTGACATTGGTCACCACTTGACCCTGACCACCTTGAACTCAACATTGTCTCAAAGACAGGCGAATGAAGAATCAAAATGATACGATGAGAATTAAAGACGGACTGAGTTGGACCAACCAAAATCCTTAGATCTGTGTACAACTCATTTTCAAATATAAATTTCCACTTGTCACTTCCAGAACTAATCAGAATTTGCCATGGGGTTGGACTTCCTTGCAATTTTGCTTTGGAATTGCCATTGCTCTCAGCAGCAACAATCGTACCCATTTTTAATAATCTAATTTCTCTACCAAACTCCAAGCGAGAGCCTAAAACACAGACTGGATCCTATTTCCTTTTCCCGAGTCTACTCTAAAAATAATTTGATAGGAGAATCCTGTGCCAAAAACTTATTTTTAGAATTTCTGTCGAAACAAATGTAGAAATCAACCAAAAACACACCAGGACCAAGATTACATGTACATCTTAGCTTTAATTTTGTATAGCTGTTCAATTTTATAAAACAAACACACACACTGTTCAAAAAATTAGTCGATGAATTATAGTATGGCTTTAAGGCCCAAGAAAACTAACAAACAATAATATCAAAAGTCATATACCATAAATACCACGTATTTTAGTATAAACAACTATCCAATCCTAATTAAATAATTTTAGACTTAGCATTGGCCTTAGATTAGCTTAGCCTTCAGATAAAAAATTAATTTAAATATGTATAATAATTAGTGTCAATTAATGGTCATGTCATTGCTCAGATACTTGGCACTGCTCTTGGGTTGAGAGTTGTGATAAATTGGCAATAGGATGGCAATGATGATCAATCTTATGAATCATAAATTCCTTGGGACTGTTGAACGTCGAGTCACAAGAAGTGCATGAAAACACAGGGGAATGACCTGGATGAGCTTGGCCTGTGTGAATTCGGAGTTCAAGGGCATGGTCAAAATTCAAATCACATGATCCACATTTATGCCTATGCTTTTGGCCATGACCATTTCTGGTCAAACTTTTGTAAACAAAAGGAAGCAAAAGAGATATGAAATGAACGAGAACTTTTCTTGGTGTTTGTGCGCCTGAGCCTGTGTGGTGTGATTCTTCATGTCTAACTTTCAAATAATTAAATTTGAACGTTTTCCCGCAAGTGTGACACGCATGCGTAGTGATTCTACCACGTTTTTTAAAATGTGCTCTATTTTTATGCAGAGTCAATTGACTCAAGTAAGGAAAAGTTTTCCCACAGCCAGGAATCGTGCATTTCATGATTTTTTTCCCATGTGTTTTTGTATGTTGAGCCAATTGACTTGGGCCGGCCAGAACTCGACCACAAATCTTACATTCCAAGTCCAACGCCTCTTTGTGAATTTTTCTATGTTCAATCAACTCATGCGCTATATTTGAATGTGTCTGTGCATCCATCTTCATCGCATGCGTAGGTCTCTGCACTTCGTTTATGCATTTTGACATGGGCGTACAAAGGACCAAATCCTTTAAAATTCAAACCACAAACATCGCATTTAAAATTATTTTCAATGTGGATTTTTTTATGTTCTTCGTTTTCTTCTGCATTGCTAAAATCCAAAGTGCATATTTTGCATTTGTACGTGACCTTGACATGTGACCTTTTATGAAGAAAAAATTCTTTGAGCCCAAACACGGATTGTCCACATTCTTGACATTTATGAGCAACTCTATGAATTTTTTTATGTTCAGCCAATTCAGTCGCAGATGGGCATTCCAAATCACATTTTGGACAACGGTGGATCGTGGAATGTGATTTTTTATGCTGAGTCAACTGACTCGCACCTGTCACCTCTTTCCCACAAATGTCACATACAAATTCTGCCTTAGAAGTCCCAAGGCCCAAGCCGAGGTCAAGATCTTTGCCAGATTGAGACTCATGAGCTTTCTTATGAGAAGCAAGTTGAGAAGCTCCCTTGAGAACTCGACCACAAATGTCACAAGGGAAACCACGTGACCTGTGTGATTTTTTATGCATTGTCAATTGTGAAGTTCCACTCAGCACTTTTCCACAAATGTCACACGTGCACTCGGCATGAGTTTTTTTATGACGACGAAATTCAATAAAAGTTGAAAAGACAAGTTCACATTTTCCACAAGGGAACTCACGCTCTGGTTTCGAATGCTGTTTCAAATGATTCAACAAAAGAGATGCAAATTTAAATGTTTTACCACAAAATATACAAGACAGAGCTGCTGCTGACTCATGCGCCTGCTGCGCCTTCACTCCGCGCATGGGCCCTTTTATGCGTAGCCATAGCCCCAGGCGTTTGAATAAATTTGCCACAAATGTCACAATCTCCCCCAACACTTGCTTGAGCATGAATTCTGCGATGAATTCGAAATGGAATGGATGAAGTGAATGTTTGGTCACAATCAACACATTTGTAAATCTTTTGAGGTTTCGTATGCGTCTTCATGTGCATGCGCAGTAGGCTTCCCCATTTGAACACTTTGCCACATTCAAGACAAGTTTTGATAGTCATGTTATGAACTTTTTTATGTTGAACCAATTGGGCAAGTGCTTTGAACTTTTTACCACATAGTTCGCATTCAACTTCAGTTGAAGTGTAATGAACTTGTCTTTTGTGAGCAAAATACTCACGAGATGAGGTCAAAACAAGGTCAGGGCATTTACTGCAATTCCAGTCTTTGCGAATTCCTCCCACTAACCTTGACCTTCCGATATTTGCCCTTCCATGAGAGTTAACGTGTCTACGAAGAAGACTTTGGAATTTGAATGTTTTGCCACATTCCGGGCACTCAAGAAGTGAACTATGAGGAACGTACTCAATTTCATTGTCCTTATCGTCATCGCTGTCATCAGAACTGAGGTCAAGGGTCAACATTTCAATGTCATCCCCGCCTTGGGAATTCTCTAATCTTTGAGAAATTTTGTCTTGTTTGTGTTTTCTCTTGTGTTTTGTGATTTCAGAAAGCCCTGTGACCAAAGTTCCGCATTTTTTACAATTGTATTGAGCCCTGAAATGAGTTCTTTTGTGTTGAGCCAATCGATTCGCACCTGCGACAACTTTTGAACAAATGTCACAAGTGAGTTCCTCATGCGCAGGCGTAGGCGCATTTGGATGAACCATTTTCCTATGCTCACTCAATTCTCCTTTGGATTTGAATGTGATTGTGGCGCCATCTGGACAATCTGCGCATGAGTAGGTGCGATTAGCTGCTTCTGCCACTCTTCGATGCATTTTGACATGCGCGTACAAAGGACTCAGACCCTTGAAATGCAAACCACACTCTGGGAACGGGCATGCAAAATTATTTGCAACGTGGGCATTCTGTTTGTGTTCCTCAAATTCTTCAGCAGAGGCAAAATCCAAAATACAAATTTTGCAATCCCATGTCTGAACTTCATGTGTTTTTTTATGCAATTGAAATTCCCTAATTCCTAAAATATTTTCTCCACAAATCTCACATTTTGTTGTAGGACGATGAGTTTTTTTATGTTCTGCCAATTCAGTCGCATTTTGAAAAGTGAGTTCACATCTGGGACAAGAGTGAATTGTGGAATGTGATTTTTTATGCTGGGTCAGCTGACTTGACCCTGAAACTTCTCGACCACAAATGTCACAAATGTATGGTCCTTCTGGTCCATGCACTTCAGTCTTATGAACACGAAGTTCTTCCAAGTTTGTAAAATTAGAATTACAAACTTTACAACTAAATATTTTGTGTTTTTCATTTTCATGTGCTTTTTTATGCATGATCAGTTGAGAAGCTCCCTTGAGCACACGACCGCAAATGTCACAAGGGAATCCTGGGCGTGATTTATGAAATTGAGAACTTCGATGATATTTTATCCCAACACGACCAGAATGTACTTTTTCAGTGTGGACGCGAAGCAAACAAGCAAATTTGAATGCTTTGCCACAAACTGTGCATGAAAATGGCTTGAGATCCCCATGTGCTTTTTTGTGAGTTCGATATTCAACAAAATCTGTAAATTTTGCAGTACAATTCGGTATGGGACACGCGTTATTCTTTGCTAGCTCCAGCATGACTCAATTTATGCGTGCGATATGCATCCAATTCTGTAAATTTTTCCTTGCAAACTTTGCATGTGTATTCTTGCTCTGGTTTTGAATGACTTTTCAAATGTTGGAGCAACAGGCATGTGAATTTGAATGTTTTTCCACAGAAGATGCACTCCCTCACTTTGTCGTGCATTTTTTTGTGTTGAGCCAATTGCCCAGATCCACTCACCACTTTGTGACAAATATCGCATTCAAATTTTTTGTCTACTGTGTGAATTCGTTTATGAGCTCTAAATGCCAAACAACGATCGAATGTGGCTCCACATTCACCACATGTGTAAATCCTTTGTGGTTTCTCATGAATTTTCATATGAGTTGACAAAAGACAAGCAAATCTAAACCCTTTGCCACAAATTAGACAAGAATGTGGTTTAGGACCGTGATGGCTTTGACCTTGACCTCTGGATGCAGCTTTGACCGCCCTGATCACATGCGTAGTTTCCATATGTCGTTTCAACAAAAGAACAGATTTAAAGACTTTGTCACCACAATTTGGCCTTGGGCAAGGATGAAGTTTGACAATGACGCTAGGGTCAAGGTCGAGGTCAAGGTCATCGTCTGACTCAAAATCTTCATTCAAGTCATTCCTCATCTTCATTGCGTTTTCGCTTGTTTCGTTTTTTAGCCTCAGAGTCCGCAATGGACTCACCACATCCACAAGGACAAATCCAAATCTTACGACGCGCATGAGTCCTCATGTGTTGGGTCAGTTGGCCACTCCCACTCACGACTTTGGAACAAATGGTGCAAGCAAACACCTCAGGCTGGGCATGCGCAGATCTTTCATGACTCTGGAGTTCTCTACCACTACCAAATTTAGCTTCACAATTCTTACATTCAAAATCTTTGGCCCTAGTATGCATTTTTGTGTGATTGAAAAGAGGACCAATGCCCTTGAACGTGAGACCACATGTGGCGCATGCGTAGTTTTCCTCCGCATGCTTAGCCTTATGAGCAGAACTTTCTTGCTCAGACTCAAATTCAATGTTACAAACTTTACATGAGAATTGTTGTTGCTCTGTGTCATGTGTTTTCTTGTGAATTTGGAATTCTCTAATCCCAAGAACAGATTCACCACAAGTGGGACAAACATAAGAAACTTTATGACTCAATTTATGCCCTGCCAATTCATCACAACTCTCAAAACTCAACTCACAACCAGGGAATTTACAATTATAAATTCTTGAGTGGGTTTTCTTATGCTGAGCTAATTGACTTGGTCCTGTGACCTCTTTACCACAAATGTCACAGCTAAATTCTTGCGCATGCGCATGTGCAGTTGCCTTATGTGCTTGTAAATCCTCTCCAGATTCAAACACTGCACCACAATTGGCTATTTTGCAGACTAAGGATTTTTTCTCACGGAAATGAGTTTTACGATGCATTACGAGTGCAACTGGAGTTTTAAATCTTTTAAAACAAACGTCACATCTTGGCACATGCGCAGAATTGCTGCTTGAATGAAACAAATGTGTTTTTTTATGCATATTAAGGGGGCCTAACCCTTTGAATGTTTTGCCACATGTGTTACAATCGTATTTTGTATTTTTCCTATGTTCTCTCATGTGAATTTGGTATTCTACAGAATACATGAATCTGTCTCCACATTGAGGACAAAAATATTTGGGTCCAGATGGACCACTACATTTTAATTGATGTCGAATCAAAATACTATTAAATTGAAACTTTTTACCGCATAAACTGCAATCGTGAGTCCTGCTACTGCTGTTTTGTTTGCTTCCTCCAGGGGTAGGGGAATTGACGACAAGTGCTTCTGAGTCTGGGATGAGGAAAATTGGGATTTGGTCTTCTTGGATGGATGATGATGAGTCATCTTGGTCATCAATAATGTTAAAAGTGTGGACGTCACTGCTCCTATTAGTGTTATTCTGTGTTCCGCCTTCTCTTTTGATAATTTTCCAAGGAATTGGAACTGGAACTAAATCTTGGACCAATTGATTTGATTCTGGGTCTGAAGTCCATTGAGATTCGCTGTGACTATCAAAATCATCTCATATAAATCTTCAACAATATTTTATTTGATTAAAATGAGCTAAAATATTATTTACCTGCTGCATTGTTGCTGCTGTTGCTGAGTTTCCAATTCTGTGTTAATTCTAGGTTGTGTATAATCCACCTCAAAATGTTCTTCTTTAATAATCAATCCAGAGACACGCATCGTTCTGTTTTATCCCTTGTGTTCTTTCTAGTCAAGAGCCTTCCTGTCCAAATAAAAACAAAACGGCGTTATTAGTCAAATTGCACCAAACAGAAAATGAACTTAACTAGATTACTAATTATATAAATACAATTTTAATCCTATTGTTAAATTGCTCGCCTGACTAGCTGTCTACACTCTGGCTCCGACGTAGTACAGACGGTGTGTTGTCAAATTGTTAAAAGTATAAAAACGAACCGAAGAAGAAAAGAAGGACCGGTAACCGGTCGGAGTTTAATTCAACTCAAATATCCGAAACTGGACTGAATTGAGTGAAACTTTTAGAAAACACTGATTGTTCATGTCAAGGGTCATTCAATGGTGACTCTAATCCTGGTAACAGTTGAACAAGGATGATTTCTGAATCAGAAATGAATTTTGGTTTTTGTTTTTAAAATAATTTTTTTGATCTGCCTTCTTCGTGTGTTTACTTGGTTCGTATTTCGTCCCTATTCTCCCACATGAATCCCAAGCGCACCAATTTCAAATGCAAAACCAAATCGCACAATGCCCCATAAATAGCATTGGTATTCTCAATTAACAAAAATTAAAAATTATATTCAGTTAAATTAGTTCAGCCTGAGTATAATTAGAATATTGTGGCATTTTGTTTCATAAAAAACATAATGCTACACAAGGTGGTTGTAATCGGCGTAAGGAAAGGTCTTGAAGGCAATACAAAATATTTTACAACAATGATTTTGTAATTTCTGCCTTATATTTATAAATATTCAAATTCAAGCCGTAATAATGGAAAATTCGGTTGAGCCTTTAGAAAGAATTCAAAGATTTTTCTTTGGCTACAAGAGGCCGTGTTTGATTCATCTAATCTAAGAACGACAATCATCCCATCAAGAAATTACAAACATGGAAAAATATATTTTGACGTTACACTCGAACACAGTGCCAATCATTTTCGAACCTTACACACTGATTACTCTAGTTTTGAGATATTTATTTTGAAATACATAACGGGTAATTTAATATTAATATTAGGAACAATTGTTGGCCAAGGCATAACAATTCCTAGACTAATTTATACTTTAGACGTGTGTTTTGACAAAATATTAAGTGATCCCACATTACCCTGTGATTTATGCCAACACAACTAATTGTAAATTTTGTTTAAAGATTTTGAACAGAACTGGTTACATAGTAAAGCCTACAAATTATTTTGATAAATTTAGAAGGTTTTATTCTGCTATTGCATCAAATGCACAAATAGAAACTAACTTGGGATCGAGAAGAGTTTCCAAGCTAGTATAAGTCGCACTTACGAATCCATTTGTATTGATTGAACATGCGACTTGTTCAGCTCATTATTTGTCCCGATTAGTCAAAATTATGTACAGAACCTGGACTAACGATGAAATGAAATCATGCGTTTTACTCTAATCTCTTTAGTGTAGCTAAACTAAATTCTCAAATTACTAATCCCACGGCATGGTATGGGCCGACCTCATTTGACCTTTATATCGAGGTCCCTCACTCACTCTACTTTCTGTAAAAATTCCTTTCTTTGTATTTATATTTGTACAATTGTTTTTAAATTCGAAATTTAGGTGAGCACCCTGTACTAATGGATTATCTTAGGTGAATAGAACAACTAAATGGTTGACCTACTTATTCCAATGTAGGTATGAATGACCGAAAATATGTTTTTGATAGAATTGAGTAGACCATGTTCAAAATATTTTTGAGGAAGTACTGTTTGCATAGCTTGAACAACAAAGGAATCGTAACGTATAAATTGGTCAATCATTCAAGAAATTAGTCGGTCTTTAGCATATTAACACAAATAATTAAAAAACTTACACTCTATTGAGCTAATTCTACTCAGCTAAATCAGTGACTGGAAAAAATGGAGGAGAAAAGACGAGTAGAGGAGAAGGATGAAAAGAAGATGATTGAAATGAGGGATGCTGCGAGAAAGGAGTTGGAAGAATGGTATACAAATTATAAGAAGCAAGTTGCGAAGAACAGAAGAGCAANGAAAAGAAGATGATTGAAATGAGGGATGCTGCGAGAAAGGAGTTGGAAGAATGGTATACAAATTATAAGAAGCAAGTTGCGAAGAACAGAAGAGCAAACAGGAGTGCGGAAAATGAGCTAGTGGCAAACACACAGCAAGGAACCATGTGGGAACGAATTGCAAAACTTTGTGACTTTAATTCTAAAGAGCGTGATAAACATGGTAAAGATATCTCGAGAATGCACTCCATCATTCTTCAACTGAAACAATCTCGTCCTTTAGATGGAAACAAATAATAATATTCATTGTTCAAATAAATACATCAAATGGATACTACTCCAAACCTTTATAGTTTGAAGTACTCAAACGTTACTTTATTTACAACTTTCTTTCCATTCAATTACCAAACTAAAAAACCCAGCGAAGAAATAAATTCATTTAAAAATCACGTTTCTTATAGATACAAACCACAACTGAATATTTAGGGTGTGTCAACCATTTTTTGTCACTTGAGGGTAAGGTATGATTTCTAAAGGTCTTGAACATTTCGTTACAAACTCCATCTTAAAATGTATTGGCAAATGCTAAGATGTCATTTTTGCGTTCAACCCAAGGTTAACAATTGAAAAATTAGAAGTAATACTAGAAGAAGTGTATAGCATGAAAATGTCTTTACATGATTTGTTCCAGTAATACAGACGCAAACAAATTTTTAAGTCATTGACCTCTCATAAACAAGACAACATGTTATTATAGCCAATTAGGGCGCATCATCATGATTGACACAATTAATGCATCAGAGAGGTGAATGCCCGTAAACATATTTTTGAAATAAATTAGCACAGAAGGCAAAAATATTTTTAAGGAAGTACAATTTCGTTGTTTTGAACAACAGAGCAAAGAGAATTGCAGAAAATCTTTGCTTCCTAGTTTCATTCGTCTGCCAACCTTTGAGTTGGCCGCAACGCAAGGGAAGAAATGGGACTGTTAACTTTTATATTCATCGTGGCTGTGGCCACTCTTAGTTTTCAAGCCAAGGGCGTCAATGGTAACAAATATTTTATGAACAATTTTCAAATTAACAGAACATTATGTTTTTTAGGCCTTGAGTGCTTACAATGTTCAACCAAGTCTGTGTCAGACCCATGTTACACGGCGGCAGATACATCAAAACTCATATCGTCTAGATGTGGTAGTTCTGGTAAAACTCCATTTTGTGTCACGATTGTACAAAAAGCAAAGGACGGGCCTTTTGACTGGTTTCGAAGATCATGCAGCGGTGGAGGAGAATTTGGACAAAAAGCCGAATGTAAAAGCGACAAGTCTGCCACAGTCTGTTTGTGCGACAAAAATAATTGCAACAACACTCCAGGTGCTAGTGTTGAAAGCTCAGGTTCTTAAACATAACGTCGCTGTAAACGTCAACTTGAGCAACAAATAAAAATTATCATGCATGCAAACTTCATTGATTTATTTATTTTATATTTGGAGAAGAACAGTTATATATTAATTGGTCATGATAGAAAATAAAATCAAAAGAAATTTTAGGGTGTCTCAAAAGTAACCGGAGATTCCAAATAACTTTTGACGAAATGAAAAACTGAAGAATCCAACATAGCCATTTTTTCTATATATTTTTTCTGCAAATTTTGATGTACAGTTTGATCCAAATCGAAATTGGAGATTTTTCGTTTTTCAAAAACTCCCACCTTTTGTTATGACGAAATTGAATTAAGAGCGGTTTATAAATACTTATGAGTTCAACATTTCTAGCTTTAGCGTGCCGGTGCCTTGCAGTGCATGGGATTTAGATAACATCTGAAAAAGGCTAAATCGAACACTGGTACAAATGGCTATCTCGGTTTTTAAAAAAATTTGTTCTATCAAAAGTTATTTGAAATCTCCGGTTACTTTTGGAACACCCTGTATATTAAATTATATATTTTTGAACTTTTTTGTTCTAGAAATGCACGACAGAATCTTGTGACTTTATTTTATATAGATTCTCTTAGGTCATGGTTGACCTAATTATAGTCAAATGTTGGTGCAAATGTCCACAAATATGTTTTTGACCGAATCGAGTACACCATGTTCAAAATATTTTTGAATAAGTAATTTTTCAGGAAACTTCTCAACCTAGCTAACACTGTAGTATTACTAGCTGGAATAACATTTTCGTTTATAAATAGGCACACAGCCTTCGATAAATGCAACGACATTGCGGGAGATAAAGTTAAAAAAATTATTCAATGTCAATTAATTGTAACATGAAAGAGAAAATAAAATTACTGTGAACGAATCTCTCTAGACTGAAGTACAGAAACATTAGTTTCCTTCCATTCACTTATAAAACTGAAAAACCCAACGAAACAATAAATTTATTTAAAAATCATGTTTCTTATTGGAACAAATACAACAGAATATTTAGGGTGGGGCTCTTAGCATCATGATCCACTTCAGGGCCAGGATGACTTCAAAACGTCTTTAACGTTTCGAAACTCCAATTTAAATTGTATTGGCAAATCCTACGACGTCTTGCTTACGTTCAAGCCAAGGCTAGTAATTTTAAATGAGCGGTTATACTTGAAAGTAGGTCTAGCAGAACACACATTATATCCGCACAATTTGTCCCAGTTATACAAATTAAAAAATATTTATAAGTAATTCACCTCTCAAAAACTAGACAACATGCCATTATAGCCAATTTGGGCGCATCGTCATGATCAATGCAGAGAGAGGTGAATGCCAGTAAACATATTTTTTTTTAATAAATTAGCACAGTCGGCCAAAAATATTTTTGTGGGAGTATTCTTTTCTAGTTTTGAACATCTTCGCTTCCTAGTTAGTGTCATTTGTCTGCCAACCTTTGAGTTACCCGCAAGGAAAGAAAAAAGAGACTGTTAACTTTTATCTTCATCGTGGCTGCAAAAGTGACCAAACCGCCAAAGTCTGTTTGTTTGACACGGATAAATGCAACGGCAATCCCGGTGCTACTGTTGAAAGCTCTTAAAATGACATCACTCTTACTCTGAGCAAGAAATAAAAATTATGATGGATGCAAATTTGATTTACTGATTTATTTTATATTTGGAGAAGCACAGTGATATAAGTGGTCATGATTGAAAATAAAATCAAAAGAGATTTTGGTTCAATCAAATAAAAATTTCCACAGCGGACCCCAAAAGCTAGACAAGTTTTGAGTTGTCTTTTGATTTTCTTTTGTAATTCTGACACAGAAGTCAACAGAGGGATAGATTGA
>WJEZ01002682.1:0-12765 GCA_009869925.1 Thalassaphorura encarpata | reverse complement strand
ATCATACAAAACCAACAAATATTCATTTATTATTATTTTCTACTCATAATTTCATCAATTGTAAAGCCAACTTTCTTTGAGGACGACGACGATGACGAAGGTGGTTCATTTGCCCCAAGGGGATCTCGTTCTTCCCCAGAAGGGGAATTCTCATCTAACCCAACTACATCTACATACTCCTCCCCTTGTTCCTGTTCTTGCTGTTCATGTTCTTGCTCTTGCCCCTCATCCTCTTCTTCTTTTCCACCTCCACCAACAGCATGAGTCAAACGATGCCTTCGAAGGTCACAATTCCTCCGAAATACTTTTCCACACTCCAGACATTCATATGGCTTCAAGTCTGTGTGTGTTAGCAGATGAGTCTTCAAATTACTCCTTTGGTTAAATGCACGAGAGCAAACGGGACATTTATGAGGGGACTCATCCATGTGTAAAATTTTATGGACGGCAAGGGTACGAGACTGGCAAAATCCTTTACCACATTCTAAGCATTTGAATGGTTTTTCTTTGCTGTGGATATATCTGCAAAAATAAAAATGGTTTTTAGCGCATGTCTAATACTTCGGACCAATCGTATGGCACTAAACAATTGCACATGCGCAGAAGATATTTATATAATTTACCTGTGATCTCTGAGATGATCCTGTCTCCGAAAAGCTTTGAAACAAATGTCACAACTATAAGGCCTTTCATCCGTATGAGTTCTTTCATGGATTAATAAATTATAGCTTTTTGTAAATTGTCTTGAGCAGAATTTACAAATGAATTGTTTTTTGGGTCTTGAAGTCCTTTGGACTGGAGGGGCTACTAAGGCTGCGGCGGCAGCCGCAGCACTTGACCCAGGACCTTGCCCACCAGGGCCATAAATATTTGGCGGTGATTGGTAATAATATCCTGCTGCAGCCGCTGTTGCAAGAGCTTTGTCCAATTGCATGTACGCATTCAGCGGTGGTTTAAATGCTGACGGTTGTTGCACTTGCACTTGGAAAGACGAGGTTGGAAACATTTTGATTGTTGTCAATTAATTAATTTGGCACTTGATTGGTTGATGAATTCCCAATTAAATCGTGGGAAATTTGAACTTGAACGAAGTCGTTGAATTTTTTAATTACTTGATGACCATTGTTTGAAATTCAAACACACTTGGCTTGGCATTGGCACTTTTCTGGAATTCCAGGAACTGAGTCAGCCTAACTCATGGCGACGGTTTGGCTTGATTGACCTTTGACACTTGATGCAGGCTAATGCTGAAGGTAATGTCGATGGTAATACAAGTAGTTTGATTTGATTTAGTGTTTTTAATTTATTAGTAGCAAGTAGTAGCAAATAGTTGTTGCTATGGTTCTTCCCTTTCTTCTTCTTCTTGTGTTGACTTCTTGAGCATTGGATTCCTTGATTAGGGGAGCTGGTGCTCCTTGGTGGAATGGCTTCTCCCTTACGGCTACCTGTTCAACATTCCATTCTCTTCATCTCATTCACCCACAGCAGCAACTGCCACTGCCTGGCTACCTGTCTAATAAAAAACTTGCTCTCTGTATCCCCCAACCAAAAGATATCCAAATTCATCCACATCTTCCATCCATCCGTACTAAGCTCCTGCATGCAGCTACCTGTATTTTTTGCTACTTTATTTTACAGCCAAGCCATGCCATGGCAAGGCAAGGCACTCCCTCACTAAGGAATTTTATTGTGAAGCAGATGAACCAAGAAAAGGGTTAAAATATGTACACATCCTTCATCCTACCCTTACGCTACTCAATTTTATAAGCAAAGTAAAAGAACAGGTGGAAAATATTCGGTCCTTTGTCCAGGAGCTTGTAATGTAATGTTATGCATTCTTGAAAGAAATTAAATATGCACACGCATGCGCAGACGCTGCTCTTGCTCTTGCGCAAGCGGAGATTGTATATGTTGATAACCTCATTTATTGACTAAAATTCACTCTTCGCTGACCATTGACCAAGTTTAATAATTTTGTCATTTGACCTTTGACCTTTACAATAACATTCCAGCTGGATTTCCCAAAAAGAGTTTGAAGGCTTGAAGCCATTGGGCAGCTACTGCTCCATCCACGACGCGATGGTCACAAGAGAGCGTTGCGTACATTACTGTGTTTGTTGAGTACCTATATACGACATGACAAACATATAATACTGACCTTGACTCTTGACCTCTGTCATGCTGACTTACCCATCTCCTTTTTGAACCAACTGATCTACGGTACCACCTACAGCCAAAATTGCAGCTTGAGGTGGATTAATAATAGCAGAAAAATGGTGAACACCATACATGCCCAAATTGGAGATCGAAAATGTACCGCCCTGTTCCAAAATTAATAAAAAATTATAATACTGGCCAAATTAACAAAGTAGTCAGTAAATTTACCTGAAATTCTGCAGGTGTTAATTTTCCATCCCTAGCCCTTTTAGCTAAATCTTTCATATTGCTACTGATTTCTACTAAACCTTTTCCTTCAGCACCAAAAATAATTGGAGTAATGAGTCCTTTTGGAGTTGAGACGGCAATGCTCACATCTACTGAGGAATATCTAATGAAAAAATTAAAAACATGTTATTAAAATTGTTTATCAGCAGTTTTATAAGGAACTTACTCCCTTATCGTATCCCCCTGCCATGATGAGTTGACTTCTGGGACTTTTAGACAAGCTGCAGCTGATGCCTTGATAATAAAATCATTCACGCTGATCTTGTCACCGGATTTCTCCAATTGCTTATTGAATTCAGAGCGAAGTCTAAGAACATTGTCCATGCTCACTTGAGTTGTAACGTAGTAATGAGGGATTGTCTGCAGAAAATTAATAATTAATAAACTATTAATTAAATTTATTTGATATGCGGTTATACCTGTTTAGACTGAAGTAATCTCTTAGCTATGACACTCCTCATTCCTGAGACTGGGATATCCCTATAACTAGCAGAAGTTGAAGAAGATGGCAGTTGATGTCCACCTGACATGGGGGCAGGGGCACCGCCCCCTGCTCCTACATTTGCCAAGTCTTTGGACGTAATTGAACCAGCAAATCCAGTTCCGGTGGGTGGTAGGGTACTCAAATCAATTCCTCTGGATGCAGCTAATGCCCTTGCTAAAGGTGAAATAAATTGTCGACCTTGACCTTGACCTGCACTTGCTGCAGGGGCAGATGCTGGGGAAGGAGCAGAAGGTTTTGGGGCAGAGGGCGCTGAAGCAGGCGCAGGCGCTGATGGAACTTTGGCAGCCTTTGGTTTTGCTGCTCCTGCTTGATCATCCTTAAAATCCTTAAATGCGGCTACATCTGCAGCGTTCTCGGTAATTATACACACAAGCTTAGCAGGAAAAAATATAGAAAGGTCAATTAATAGAACGAAAACAATATTTAACGCTTTTTTTGAAAATACCTTTCCTATGGCCACATCTCTCGTCCCTGCTGGAACAACGATTTTAGCCAAATAACCTTCTTCTGGAGTTTCTAGCCCCATCGTCGCTTTATCTGTCTCGATTTCCGCCAAAAGGTCACCTTCATTTAATTTATCACCTGCAAATCAGGAAGAAATCAACATTTTAGCATTTAGTAACCCTTTCAGCCAAATTAGAAATTTTGATTTATTTTGTTGTACATCATTTACCTTCTTTTTTCTCCCAACTAATAATTGTACCAAATTCCATAGTTGGTGATAAAGCAGGGAGTAATACATTAGTGTGATTAGGGAGATCTGCATAAGTTCTGATAAATTCAAACTGTGAACACGATGGAATCGCATGTCTGTAGAAAAAATTAAGTGTAAATTAAGTTTTTGTAAAATATGCCGGATAATCAATGATTTCAACTAAAACATTGAATTCAACCTAAATATTCCGTTCACCGTTAGCTTAAACTATTATAGACCGATTTTGTACTAAATTCAACACAGCTATTTTGAATGTTTTTTTTACCTGACGAGGCCTCCTAGCCCAGTTCTTTTAGCTGGACAATAAAATAAAGCCTTCCCAGTCGTCGTTGTCCTTTGGAGCAATATCCTTCCACAAATTGTCATATTTACAAATTCTAAATTGAATTAAATAATCTCAAAATTTTATTGCTCTTGGAGCTGCTGGAAAAACTGAACTGGACAAGAAAAGGATGGGATGAGGCGAGGAACAACTCTCATGCTCATCTGGGCTGACCAATCACCCAAATAACATTCACTAGTCCCGCACTCTCATCGTGTGTGTGTAAAACATGTAACATTTGCATTAACATGTGACAAAATCATGCTAGAAAGCTCGATTTCTAGAATTTTACTAAAATTCTAAGAAAAATGACCGTTTTTGTTCATAAAAATTTCATGGTCAGCTCTTAATTCATGTTCATGAATTTTTTGGAAATTTTAATTACTGGAAAATGAGACGATCCCAGCTGGCGCCAAGGCGCGTAAATTCAAATTCGGTGCATTTACCCCATAAGGGAAGCTTGACAACACTGTAGCAGGATTTTCGGAGGAAGCAGCAACAGTCATTGGAATGGGAGAGATGAGCTAACACCCAAAATACCTTAGCTAGCTAAAGCTTAACAACAACAACCCCTAAAAATAAATCGTGTGTCGTGTCGTGTCATTTTATTTATTGTTTTTATTAAGTGTACATGAAAAAGTGGACAATGTCTTGTGGACCCTTTAGTTGTAATCGTCACATTGAGTCTCTTGACAAACGTCATCAGTCTTTAGCATCAATTCCAGATGAAACTTGGAGATTTGGAAGAACGTTAGAGGAATTGTTGCTGGATGCTAATCACATTAGGGAGGTGCCCAAAGTATGCCGGAAATATGGAACAATAGAACAATAGAATCCATGTATGCAGGCAGATTTAATTTAATGACCGACCATATTTTTAACTTTGCTTACAGCAATTGACTCAATTGACGAGATTAAGGAAGCTAACACTTAGCGACAATGAAATTAAGGAACTTCCAATCAATTTGGGGAATTTGGTTAACCTTGCAGAGTTGGATGTGTCCAGAAATGGTTAGAATTAATTTAACTTACTCAAATATTTTGATTTCGTAAAATTATGTTATGTTAATTAAATGTTTGGCTTGATTTGACAGAAATTCACACAATTCCAAGTTCGATTAGAACGTTGGGGCGCCTTCGGTACATTGACATTAGCAGTAATCCAATCACAAGGTGTGTTTTGCGCTAAATATTTATTTTTGCCTTTGCTTACTTAATTTTGTAATTAAAATTATTTTTATGTAGTCTCCCTGCCTCATTTTGTGAATTGGGGAATCTAACAATTCTAACTTTGAATGATACTGCATTGGCTGAGCTTCCTGAGAATTTTGGAAGGTAAGGTCACTTAAACTGTTTATATTTTAATTAGACTAATTAATCTATTCGTTTTAATTTTAATTATTACTTAATTAGCCTCCACTCTTTGGTCTCGATTGAATTACGTGAAAATGCCCTCCGAACATTGCCATCTTCATTTGCTAATCTTATCCATTTGGAAAAGCTGGATTTGGGTGATAATGAATTGACTGATTTGCCTGGATTTATTGGAAATTTAAAAAAATTGACAGAATTATGGGTGGATCATAATCTATTGTTTCGATTACCAAAGGTAATTAATTCAGTTTAACAATTTTGTATATGGTTTCATTGCATAATTAATTTTTTACTTTACTACAGGAACTATGCACACTTCCACATTTACAATCTTTAGACGTGAGTGAAAATCAGTTGGATGATTTGCCTGAAGAATTAGGAGCATTGAGATCCCTTACGGATTTAATGGCCAGTTGTAACAATATTGACAGGTATGCAATAACATTGATATAATTCATGTTTATTAGTTAATTAAAATTAATTAATATTTTATTTTATATTGCATGCAGACTTCCTGCCTCAATCAGTCAACTTCGTCTAACTACACTAAAAATGGAAAGTAACAAATTGACGAGCATTCCATATGTTTTGTCTCTTGAAGAATTATTTTTAAAAAATAATTGTATAAGTGAAATTGGACAAATCAGTCAAAATCTACGCCTCATAAATTTGGATTGTAATCGAATCGTGAGCATAAGTGAAGATATAGGACAGCTAAGATATTTGGGTGTGTTGAGCTTAAGGAATAATCTCATCGAGTTCATTCCAGACTGTGTTGGGGATTTAATGGATTTGATTGTCCTGGATTTGAGTGGAAATAGGTAAAATTATTTTTATTACCTATGTTAACACATTAGAATGGAAGTGCATTAATTTGTAATTAACTTTTTAGACTTCATCACCTTCCATTTACAATTACACATTTGCCAAAATTAAAAGCAGTTTGGTTGAGTGAAAATCAAAGTCAACCTTTGCCACATTTTAGTACAGAGTACGTTGAATCTGAACCAGTGTTGAGTTGCTATTTACTTCCTCAGATGGAAATTGGGGAAATACAAATGGTTGAAAAGAATCCTGGTGCAGGTACTAATTAAAAATAAAATATTAGACTTAATTTTCATAAATTCACTTTCACTTCAAATGTTTTTGGTATTTTTATTAGAATCTCCAACTACGCCATTTGATCATTCCCGTGTATCAACTGTAAAATTCCAAGATAAATCTGATGATGATGATGATGCAGAGGTAGGTCAATGTCAAAGGTCACGTGTAGACGTAGTTTTAAAATTATGATATTTTTTAGTCGAATTCCTTGGCTCCGTTCATTCGTCACAATACACCACATCCAAAGGACCTCAAAGCAAAATTTCAAAAATGGTTCGGTACTGGTGGAAAATCTGAGAAGAAAGGGACAGGGGTAGAACTACCCCCTAAAGAGGGGCCACACCTTCGTCATCCCCCGTCTGCTGCTAAGCCTAATGTTCAAGTTCAAATGCAAGAGGTGAAACAAATGCAATCAATGCAAGAGAAAAAGAAAGAAGAGGAGGATGAGCACGAGCAACCCGAGGTGCCCCAAGGGCAGGGGCAAGGGGCGCTACCCCCGGCAGAAGCTGAAGAAGATGGTGAAGGAGATGGAAATGAAGAAGAAAAACACGTTGGATTTATTGTTTCATCCTCATCTTCCGAAGAAGAGGAACAAGCACCACGTGATTCCAAACTCCAACGTAGGGATACCCCTCATCATCTTAAAAACAAAAGAATTACCCCAGGGGTAGGAGCAGGGGACATTAATGCCATTATTAGCAACATGATCAGACCAATGCAACAGCAGCAAATTCAATCAAGTGAAGAAGGTCAAAGGTCAACCAAGGGACCAGAGGTCACAGAAACTGAAACTGAACGGGACCAGGAAGAAGAAGAAAAGTCCAAATCCCCAGTTGGGGATGAGTCCGATTCCAAGAATCCAAAGATGAATGGCTACACGCCAACGCCAACGCCTCAGGCTCAGACACATCAATTGACCCTCGTCCTTCATCGACAACCAGGGTCAACATTTGGGCTCAACATAGCCGGTGGCCTTGGCTCCTCCCCTTTTCGATAAGCGCGTGGTGGCCCTTGCGAAATTTGCTATTGGTGGAACCACGGTTACAGTTATCACTCTCTTCGGGATTTCCTGGTTTAAATATCGTAAGGTAAGGTATGGCTCCTCCCCTTTTGTTGATAATGACCAATCAATTTTTATTAGCAAAGTTGTTGATGGTGGATTGGCTTATTAAGCAGGGTTAAAACCAGGGGGTAAGTATGGAGCTTGTATCTCTGATCATCGGCTATGTAATGGCGTAGTCAATTGTCCAGACGGATCTGATGAAACTCANCCTCCCAGGGCAGTTTCGATGTAAGTACGGGGCTTGTATAGCTGATTATCGACTATGCAATGGCGCCGTAAATTGTCCAGACGGATCTGATGAAACTCATGACGTTTGTAAAAAGACGCATTGCAAACAGGATCAATTCATGTGTAAGTATGGGTTAAGATATTGTTTATTTTCCAACTAATACTGTAAGAATAGTTATAATACTATACTGTACTAATATTAGTTAATAGCTGAAACATGAAGCAGGGTTTAATAGAGAATATTTCAATATTCAAAACGGTTAGCCTCAGGAAAAATGGTAAAAACTGGCTCAACAATAAGTGAGTCTAGCATTAGCATTTTACACAAATGGATGGCCCCAGCGTGATCCTTACAAAACGAAATTAAATTTAAATGAGTGAAAAATTTTGCAGTCTTAGCTCGGTCGTATGAACTCATAAACGGAACAATACAATCTTAATCTTAAGATAAGTAAAACAATATCACCTTTTTGTGTTTCCTCAAACCCCATTCATCCGCGTAATTTTTTTGTGCAGCCCCCGAAATCACACTGATATCGATCACTCATTTCAGAAACAAATAAAATCAATTAAAATTACCTGAAGAAATTAAGTTGCCCTGACAACTGATCTAATATATCTAATCTGAACAGATTAGAAGAGAAGTGAGAATGGAAAGAGAAGACTAGAGTACCCAAGATGTGTTGACTTATTTACAAATACTCCCCTATAGTATTGTTGTAGTATGGTAGTATTGGGGAGTATTGTTGTCAAGACATCTTGAGAGTACCCACCTCCATCAGGCAATATTTATGAACTGCACTCATCATAATTTTATATTTAATTTTTCCAGGTAAATATGGAGCTTGTGTTTCAGCTAAGAAAATAACAGATTAGAAGAGAAGTGAGAATGGAAAGAGAAGACTAGAGTACCCACCTCCATCAGGCAATATTTATGAACTGCACTCATCATAATTTTATATTTAATTTTTCCAGGTAAATATGGAGCTTGTGTTTCAGCTAAGAAAATGTAAGATTCAAAATGGCAAAAATGACGATATGGATACATCAATGATTTTTTTATGTACCATTACAGATGCAACGGATGGAAAGATTGTATTGACGGTTCCGACGAAGTTCCAGAATTATGTTTAATTACAAGAGCCAAAATGCAGGCTGATTGGGAGCGAGCAGAATTTCTAAATGATACAGCATCAGCTGGTTTATTTGATTATCGTCAATCCCATGTCATGATTTCCCTCACAAGACGCCCGACCCTTGGAACAACTCCTAGAACTCAAGCACCCGAAAGAGAAAATAACATTCCTGATATTACACAGGAAATCAGACGTCGACAGACAACGATTGAAACTCAAGCGACTTCTTCCCCAACTCCTCCAACTACGCTTCCTCCTGTATTGTTCGATTTGTTCAATTCTGTGCAGGCAAATTGTACTTTACCACATATCCCAGAAAATGCTGAGGCCACAATCACATCTTGTCGGTGAGTTTAATTCGGTGTAATTATCTATTGAATTTACCTAACGATTATTATTTCTGGGCATATCAGGACAAATCCAGAAGCAAATTATTGCATTAGCAATAGCCAAGTCGTTCCATTTGGGGTACAAGTGGATTACACGTTGCAGTCCTGGCTATTTGCTAAATGGTCCAGTTGCAATTGCTTGTCAAAAATCTGGAAAATGGACAAGTCCACCTCCAACATGTGAAGCCAGTAAGTAAAACTAAATTTGTGCAAGGGAATAGGAATTAGTGAAAGGTCATTCTTCATGTTCTTTAGTCATTGATGTCCGCTATGGCTTCAGAGGTGTTATCCCACAAGATTTTCGAGACAGGTGTCCCCCAATTAAAATCAGCAAAGGAGTTCAAGTAGAATGTATCGATCCAAAAAATCTAGAAGTCAAATCTTGTGAAGAATCTCAAGCAGCAGGCGTAGATGCTCGATTTACTTGTCATAATTACTACAGACCTTCTGGAGATCTTCCTGTTCATTATGAAAAATGTAGTCCTGAAGGAAAA
Source organism: Thalassaphorura encarpata (assembly GCA_009869925.1). Taxonomy (NCBI): domain Eukaryota; kingdom Metazoa; phylum Arthropoda; class Collembola; order Poduromorpha; family Onychiuridae; genus Thalassaphorura; species Thalassaphorura encarpata. The sequence goes on along the minus strand of WJEZ01002682.1, from coordinate 2,990 downwards.
TGGACTCCTGGGATTCATAGCTCATTTTCTTGTGTCCCTGATTGTGGACTATCAGAAGCACCAAAAACTCCTTATATTGTAAATGGACAACCGACGAAATCTGGTCAATGGCCATGGCATGTAGGAATCTATGTTTGGACAAATGGAGAACTCAAATATATATGCGGTGGGATTTTAATCACGGAACAGGTACACCTATACTTTCTCGAAAAAATTAGACCAGCATTCCAAAAAATTATTATAAATTTCCAGGCTGTATTGACCGCTGGGCATTGTGTCACTCAAGATGGACATTTACGAAATGCATCTAGCTTTGTTTTGTATATTGGAAAGCAAAAAATAGGTAAAATCCTAAAAGCACTCTAATTTCTGACAGCTTTAAAAATGAAATGTCTAATTTTTTTCCCTCAATAACCTCCAGACATTCCAGACCATGACCCCTTTGTGCAAAGGCGACTCGTCTCACACATAATTATTGAAGAATCTTATAATCATTTGGCCTTGGATTCAGACATTGCACTCATTGCCTTGCAGAAACCAGCAGTTTTGAGTTTTCAAGTTCGCCCTGCTTGTTATCCTCAAGCATCAAATTCATTCTTAGAAGAGTAAGTTAAAAAATCTGAGATTAATTGTGCTAAACAGTAATACTAACAAATTTTTAACTCAGGTATCAATTGGCTCAAGGAAACCTTGGAACAGTTATTGGTTGGGGCCTTACAGAAAATGGTACTTTAGCCACAGATCTCCGAATGACTGAGCTACCCGTTGTTTCCGCTTCCGATTGTGCGGAATCTCATCGGGATTTTTTTGCGACACAAACTCGCTCAACGACATTTTGTGCTGGATTCCAAAATGGAACTAGTGTTTGTAATGGGGACTCTGGGGGTGGAATGTATTTTCGCGCAGTCACAAGAGGAACATCCAGATGGTATGTCCAAGGCATTGTGAGCTTCGGCGTACCCGAAGAAGGGACTAAAAAATGTTCCAGTGCACATTATGCAATATTTACACGAGTAGGGCGCTATGCAGATTGGATTGTGAGGACATTGTCCAAAGAAAATTTGATCTGATCTGAAATTTTTTGTATTTCACCTAATAATATTATTCTTTGTTGTTATCGTCTCTGAATTGCATTTAAGTTTGGGTTATTTTTTGTTATTAGCTTAAGATAATTTAAGTGTTGATTGATTGAAGAAGGTTGAGAATTTCCTGGAGAAAGAGATAAGGCTGCCTTCCTATTCCTTTGATTAATTCCGTGAACAAATGTTATTTATTATTGTTTCAGTTTCAGCAATATTAAATTTAGTTTTATTTCAGCGAGGACGTGCATGAAAAAAAAGCTCTCAGGAAGATTTCTCATGATGTTAATTTTAATTCAGGGGATTAAGACTGTGAGCAAATCTGCTAGTGTTTTAGCAGTGCCTAATTGTTCAATTAAGTTAATTAAAATTCGTTAAAAGTTCATGTTAAAAATGGAACGCAATATGTAGTTACTTATGTAACAAAACGAAAACAGAAAAAATAAAATAAAAGTTGAGAAAACTGAAAATGGGATCCATCAACTTTACTCCAACATTTATTAATTACTTCCGTTTGAACTCTCTAGTTGTGAACTTGACCAATCAATTCCATAAGCTTATAATTTGTATTTATGTACAACATGAACAATTAATGCAACTACTCACGTAAATGTAAATGACTAAATTAGTTTTTTTTACGTCAACTACTAGTTCAATCCGGTCTTCCATCATGTGCGGTGCAGTAGCGATGATTCTTAATTTTCTGCATAAGATGACATTTATTTCTTTTCTTTAGGTTGATCTTCATCAGGAATGCACTCCAGACCCTGTGTGAACAATAATCATAATTAAAAATTTAGTATATTTAATAATTTACCGTCAACATCTGAACGACTACATAGGCATAGTAGGCAGAATCAGAGCCAGAACTCATTTGGGTAACTACTTTATATTTTTAATCATATTCTTTAAAGTTAAGCTTTACGTAAAAATACAAGGCTATTGTGAATTGTGTGAAAAAATCTAAAAATTTATAAACCCTTGATAGAGCACAAAGTAAAAAACAGAATTTTCGTTTGTACCTGTAGAGCATAGGGATCTCCACTAACTCGCCAGTCCCGGAAATAACATCGGACATCGTCATTCGTATTAAATCGCTTCATGTAACGCTGTAAGGAAGATAAATTGATAAATATATTAAATTAGAAAAACCTAGTCTTTTAACTAATTTATCTAAAAATTCTGCCTCAAGAAATTTTAAGTTTCAAACTTACAGTCCCCAGGATGAAGTAAGGGGCAGCATGAGTTCCGTAGAAGCCAAGGGTCATGGCCGTTAACATGACCCCGGCCGCTGGCAGCATTTCAAACCACATTTTGAAAAAAAGTCGAAACCACTAAAATTGTTTAAAAATTAAACGAGGCGACTGAAAAATACGAAAAACAGAATTGCACTGTATTTTGAACCCTGGCAGAAATCCTGTATTCCCATATACGCCATATGGCTGGGCTGGATCTCAACTCAATGCTAATTTAGCCTCGTTATATCTTCAATAGGGAAAGAAATCCTGGATATTTGATAGTATCAAATATCCAGAAAGAAATCGGCCTTCTGTATTTTGACTTTTCTAATTTATTTAACTACAAGAAACGAGAAAATTAATTTTCTCTGTGTGTAAGTGGTTTAAAAATGAAAATTCTAAAATAATTCTGGACAAAATCTAAATACAGTTCTAAAATGGACAAACAATTTTTTGATAGATTGGAGGTGTAGCTGAGGAAGAATCTTCCGTTTCAGTTGTTGCTAATTCTGGTCCAACACCTTCTTCTGGTACATTAACAGTTGAAGCATTAAAATTAAACTGAAGCTTCGGAGCCGCAAGTACAGTTTTTGGTAAGAATGGGTCCTCTTCTTCTGCTTTTGCTTTTTTGAATTTAAGAAATGGAGTGAGCTCGTTCTCTTTTCTTTTAATA
>WJEZ01002681.1:0-12766 GCA_009869925.1 Thalassaphorura encarpata | reverse complement strand
TCAGCTTCTGGCTCCATTTCTTTTTTCTTCTTCCACATTTTGGCCATAGCCAATAATTTCAAATTCGGTTTGGCAGCCTCATCCTCAGGGAAAATGTAATCAAAATACTCTTCCCAACCAGCCTCACTCTGAAATACGAATGAGAATCAAGGGATTAAGTTTTAGTTTTATTAAAAAAATAGTGAAAAGAAAAATTGAATATTCAAGGCAAGGCGAGAAACCGTGTCTAAATATTCTGCTTACCCCATCAGCAGTCTCTAGCTTCCTTCTTTTCTTGATCCTCCTTGGCATTTTCAGTTCCACCTCCTTCCGAGTTTCTTCTGTCCCATTATTCAATTCAAATGCTTTCCATCCTTCCAGTAGGATCAGTCGTTCTTCTTTCTCACCGTTGCGGAGACGTTCATTCCCTTCTTGAAAAACTTCTCGGGCCCTTGCCACGTTATTTTCCTCACCACTACTCGTCAGCTCAAATTGAGATAAACTCAACCAAACCTAAACAAAAATACAACATTGTAACCACCTACGAAGTAAATTGTTTTTATTTTTCGACCCACCTTGACATGCTGTGTCCTCTTGAGAAGTCGATAATACAATTCCCGTGCTTTCCCCATTTCTCCCTGCTCTACTTCAAAATCTATATAAGTTTTCCACAGGATTTCTGGCATGTCTAATCTAGGCTGATTCACAGCCAATTCATAGATCGCCCTAGCTCTGTCGATATCTCCAAGGAGGCATTCTAATTCAGCAAACTTGAGCCAAGTCGTGCAATTCTCTTGACCAAATTCTAAAAACTTGAGATAAAGGGTTCGTGTCCTGTCGAATTCTCTCAGTTGAATTTCCAGGTCAATGTAGCCACGGAAGAGTTTATCCTTTGGACATTTTCCAATTGACATGCCCTGAAAACAATTGAAATTAATAAATGCAAAATAGGCGATAAGAAATTGGAATACTAGAATTTTAAGTCCGCCTACCAAAGCTTTGCGTGCTTGAGTCAAATTTTTTCTTCCGAACTTCAAACTGAGCATAAAGAAGCCAAACTTTTGCAAATGTAAATCGTTTGTGTGGAATTAAATCCAAACAAGCCTTATAAACAGCACGAGTTTTTTCCTCATCGTCCATTTGTAGCTCCTCAAACAACGCATAGTTTATCCAGATGTAAATGTAACGGCGCCAATACGTTTTCTCCTAAATTACCAAGACATATTACATTTTATTTCAAATACATAAAAATTAAAAAATTAAAAATTGGGCTATTGATGTCATGTACCTCTGAAGGAGGGATTTGAGCAATTGCTCTCTCATAAGTGTCTCGAGTTAACTCAACATCTAGCTCCTCCGAATTTTCCAATAATTTCAGGTAGTCAAACCAAGTGTCGTAATCCAGGGGATTTTCTTTGAGTGCTTCTTCATATTGGAACTTTCTTTTGGACGTAATGACTGTCTCTATTCCAGTCCGATCTCCAAACTTTTTTTCATGAATTGTGTAGGCTCTGTACAATTCCTGGGATTTTTCCTTCGGGATGTGTTCCAAGGCATATTTGTATATCACACGGGCACGGTCATGCTATTAAAGTTTAGAATATTAAAAATGGTAGTCTCATGAATTCAAATCAATCAGCTATAACGGATTTCAGTACCTCACGTTGATTTTCTTCAAACTTTGCAAAACAAATGTATAATTTTTCATCCATGTAATCTTCACCATAGAATTCTACGGCTCGTTCATAAACACTCCGAGCAGAGCGAATGTAGCCGTGTTTCTCTTCAAATCTTGCAAATTTAATCCAATGACCCACATCCGGATGAGTGTAGACAAAACGCTCATAGATCCCACGGGCTCGGTCAATTTCCTTATATCGCAGCTCAAAATTAATATAAGTTTGCCAAGCTTGTTCATGAGGATGCCATTCCATCCATCGCTCAAAGACTTGACGACAACCAGCAATGTTTCCCAACATTTCTTCCATGTAAGAATATTTGTACCAAAATTGATTCACTCGAGGGAGAATCGTTACTGCTCGATCCCACAGATTTCTGGCATGGTTTACCTGGAAAAATAAAATACAAATTAGAAATCAAGTTTGTACATAAATTATTAAAAAGCCGTTATGTAGGGAAAGTTGACGTACTTGTCGACACCGCATTTCCATTTCAGCGTAGCGAAGCCAAATTGTGACATTTCGATGATCCACATCCAAAGCCCTTTCGTAAACACTTCTTGTCCTCTGAATTTCACCTTGAGACTCTTCCCATTGTGCATATTTCAACCAATTTCCAATCACCATACTGAAATTGAACAAAAACGAGGATTAAATGAAAAGTTCCAGACGGTAACATTAGCATTAGGTTGTCATTTCGCTAGTCCTAGTAAATAAAATAAAATTGATGCTTACCGATTCTTGCGGATATTATCTTCAAAAGCCTTCCGTTTTCTAAGACGATAAGCAGCTAATTCCTCTGGATCTGAAATCTTTTGTTTCGGTGGGGCCGCAACAATTTCCAAATCTCTCTCCTTCGCCTCTCGTAAAAGTTGTTCGGCTGTGATTTGGATTTCTGCTGGTGCCTTGTTCTTTACCTGAATATTCAAAATTAACATTTAGAAATCAATTAGAACACAATAATTTATTGTTATTAACTCAAACGTAAAAATCATTAGCTGTAGTTCATTTACACAAATACGTAATTATGACTTACTTTAGCGACTTTTGGAACCCGTTGGGGTTTTCCAGGCATAGCTTGCTCCATGATTTTTCTTTATTTTACCCCTGATTGGGTGGCAAACTGCTGAGGAATAAATAAATAAAATTGCGTTTCTTCCTTGAACTTTCACAAACGACTTGAATGTGTGGATGTGGCTCGTTTTGTTTGTAACTTTTCCGCATTCCCGGCTGCGGATAAATTTCTATGCATTTGCCGTTGGTTCAAGGAAAAGTTCTTGAGTGCTGCTTAAAATCTTGACAAGGAAAATACTCAAAATCTGGTAAATTCACAATTTATATAATTTACACCCTTCATTAGAATTTTCCAGAAAATCAAATCAAATCCGACTCAACTGGTTTTTGACGAAAACAAAACAATTTTTTATTGTCTTAAATATTTTTTTCTAAACTGGATTGCATAACATAACAAATGACTAAATAACATTAACATTAACATTATAATATTTTATAGGTAAGGTAATATGCATAGATTTATGTTCATTAATGCTTTTTAGCATTTACAATTACAACCATGGATTGATCAAACAACAACGCTATTATCGATGTAAATCAGTAAACTTTCATGACGAGGGATGAGATTGAGACGCGGGGTTACTTTTTTAGGCTTTCTAGTCCAGTCACCACACCAAGTGCTTAGTGCATAGTGAGTGCTAGGAAATCTTGGGCAAAAACAACTTTTGGTTTTTTATATGCTGCCTCTGACCTGAGATAATTTAGTTTAAAAGACCAAGATTAAAAAAAACTAAAACTATACATTTGCATTGCATTTGGAACGTGATGAGGGCAGTGTCTTCTAAACAGTACATCAGCATGGGAGAAAAATTACGGGGAACTTGTTAATTAATTTTTAATTAAATGACCCATCCCCATAACCATAGCCTTAATACTCAAAATTTTCTTCATCAAAAACATTCCCTTTCCAAATTTTTAGTTAATTAATTAGAAAAATGTTATCGAAATTAAATCAATTCAGGCCGAATTTTCAGTTTCTTTCACAGATCCCGAGTCCGATTAAATTCTGCTGGCTGAGTGCTCAGCACACCCAGCTACTTTTCCCTGGATAGTTTATCAGCTCAACGCCAAATGCAAAAAATGCAACTCTTAACAATGCAATGTTACATTTAGAATTTCAAAAATTTCCAAGTACGACGAGTACGTATAATTCGGTATTGGTATTAGGTCAATTACATGCATCCACAGCACATGCATGAAATGGAATGATAAAAGGAATGTAAGGTTTGTTTTTTGTTCCGTACGACGTATATCAATTGTTTTTTTGACTTGATTTTGACTTAATGAGTGGTTTTAAGTATTTGTCAGATCCATCATTATCATTTATGCTTTTTGCATTGCATTGCTCAAACTAAGTAGGCTTAGGCTTGCAGTTGCAGCGATAAGCTTGCAAAAGTGTACTTTATAATATAAACTATTCTTAATATAATCTCCAGTATAATTTCTTTCGTATAGGGTTATTCTTTGGAATGATTGATCATTTGTGAGTAAAGTGAGTGAGTGAGTGTCGTACGCAAAGCAAAAAGCCAATAGCGAATGCGAATTAATTAATGATTGATGACTGACGAGACCAATGCAGACTCAGACGATGGAATTTTATAGCAGTTTCTTATTCTTCTCAAATTCTTCAACGATTTCATCGAATTTCTATGCAGAAAACATAATATTAGAATATGAAGCACAAAATTCATTTATCTTTGCATTTAATTTACCTTTTTCTTAAAGTTGGTAAAATCATTCATGATCCCACTGTATAAAAGTTCCAAATCACATTTATATTTTGCATAAGTGTTTGACATAGCTGCCCTCTCNAAATCATTCATGATCCCACTGTATAAAAGTTCCAAATCACATTTATATTTTGCATAAGTGTTTGACATAGCTGCCCTCTCATTAACTCCACGCTCCACCATATTATTTGCAATCTCCCGTTTGAGTCGATCCAACTCAGCCTTGTCTTTATATTTCTTGGAAGTCAGTTGTTTGAACTCATTTTTCCTCGTATGTGATATATTTGCCATTATATTGGAAATGTCTTTTATTTCTAAATTCTCTATCAATTTTAAACGTTTCTGTTGAGTCGTCTTGATCACATTTTCCATTGCTACGAATAGCTTCAAAAAAAGGAACAGAATTTTAATTTACATGCACAGGGTAAAAATATAAATATTTAATTCGATTTTACCTCCTTGTAGCCTTCTTCCAGCGTAAACCTTTCAATTAGTAGCTGTTGGTAATATAAATTGTTCTGGAGTTCTGAATCCTTACACATTGTCAGTTCCCTGTATTAAAAAAATTTTTTTCAACGTAAAATTCATTACGAAATAAGATTATTTCAATCCACTCACAGATTTTTAGAAGAAACCCTTTTCATCAATTTAGAATGACTCTTGATGTTGACTGGTTTCTCCCCTTTTCTTTCCTTTTCATGTTTCTTTTTGAACGTATCAATTTTCTTATCTAATTCCACACGTTTCTCTATGATGAGCTTATTATTCCAGAATTTTTCCAGCGTATCCACTTCACCTTTGGCCACATATTCATTTGCATAGTAAGTGTTATCCAGGTATTGCTGCTGCTGCTGACTAGAACTAGGACCACTTGCACTCAGACCGGAAGGTCCAGAAATTGATCCTCCTCCTCCTCCTGTAGAATTAATTGAAATAGCTGCAACCGCAGCAGCAGCCGAGCAAGCATAACTTGAGCTAGCACCAGGGGAAGGAGTTGGGTTCTCAAATGAACTCGTTTTCGTCGGAGATGGGTATTTGGGAGGAGAACTTGAATATCTGTCTTTATCTTCCTCTATTTTCTTTTTTACAATACTTTTATTACGATCAAGAGGATGTGGAGTTCCACCTGTTGCATCTGATTCATCTTGAAAAATTGACATTTGATTTTCACGCTTTTCAACTTCATTTTGGTATTTGATTGGATTTGAAAGTGCTTCTGCCAGCTCAGAGAGTTTATCTGGGACAAAATCCTTGACACGGATTTTTAAGAAGAGAGTAGGGAGAATGAGGGGAATTCCACTTTCAGAGCGCAGAGTAATGTGTCGATACCCTGGGCGCAATCCAATGATTGGGAGGATCCGATGCCCGATTATCTTTCCAGATTCTTCGTATGCAATAATGCGGAGATAGGCCAAATTAGGAAGGACAATCTTTTTGAAAATGAAAGGCTCCTCGTCATAGATTGGATTTATTCCATTCAGGGGAACCATTTTTGTTCGGAAGCGTTTCTTGACAGTGTCCGTGGGCAGCCCGTACATTTCTACTTCAATGTAGGTCCCAACGCGTTTATCCGTGAGGAATTGCCCTGAAATTACCTGGAACACAAAATAAATTATGTTTTTAAAATTGCTCAATAATATTAAATATTTGTATTGAATATTTAAACTACCTTAATTTCCAAACTCCCAGCAATTATTCCATCAATTGTATTTTCAGCAAAAGGATCAAAATCCCTATCATTCCTCCTCATACACTCTGGCTTCAAAAGATACCCTCCGTGGGTAATCCATACATTTCTACTTCAATATAGGTTCCCACCCGTTTATCCGTGAGGAATTGTCCTGAAATCACCTGGAAAACAAAGATTGAACATTAAACATATTTTATATTGAAAGATTCAAAAATATTAAATATTTAATATACCTTAATTTCCAAACTCCCAGCAATTATTCCATCAATTGTATTTTCAGCAAAAGGATCAAAATCCCTATCATTTCTCCTCATTACACTCTGGCTTCAAAAGATACCCTGCACGATGATTTTGTTCAAAAATTCCCAAGTTCAATTGCATTGGCAGATCTGTTCATAGAAATAAAAACTTAATCAATTTCAAACCTTAAATTTCTAAAATTAAATGTAAAAATTCTTACCCAACGTTTGGTAATTCAGTGCGACAAGCTGACATCCAGCATTCCAAAACAGCTGCGGCATAAAATTTGTTGAATCAACTCGAGTTCCCCTTGGGTAGACGCGAGTCAATTGGAATTTATTGTAATTCACGAATTCTTTCGGTCTTTCCTTTAACAACTTCATGGCTTGATTCTCATCAAATGAAGACATTTCATAGCTTTTGTTTTTATCTAACAGAAAAAAATTATGCAGTTAGTAGAGGACGGAAATAGGAAGAAATAGTAGAATTTTCCACAAGATTATGAACAACTTACTGACGGCGTAGTCAAAGGAGTAAAAATGCACAGGTTGAACATAATTGACTAGAGCTGAAATCTCAGCACCAGCTTCTGACTCTTTCCCCGCAGTGCCTTTATCACTTTGCTTGATTTTCGTGATGTCCAAATCATTGGATTGCCCAGGAATCACTGCATCCTCGTCTTCATTCTCCTCCTCAGAAGTGTCACTGTTGGATGTCGACAAATTCTCATCTGGAATTAAATACAATTGAAATAAAATTTTCTCAGAATGTGACCAGCGAATGAAATCATTAGTTTTACCTCCACTCAGCTCAGAATCCGTAGTCTTCTTGAGATTTTCATCATCCGTTACATCATCTTCCCCTTCTGCAGTTGCTTCATCTTTTTTCTCCACGGAAGATGATTCCTTGACTGGAGGACGAGCGTGTGCATGATGAGATTTTTTTCCAGCATTACTGTGATGGTGATGTTTCTTTTTATTTTTGATTATAATTCTGTTCATTAGAGCAGATGGTGGTGGAAGCGAGACTCCCGGTTGTAGCTAAGAATTTACCAACACAGAATTGCTATTACCACATTTAATAACGCAAGGTCAATTCAAGAATTCAAATGTTTAGCTTACAGGAAAAGCCTCCAAAGGTTTGGTGAGAAGCATATCTCCGAAAAAATCGTAGCAATACTTTGCAATTTTGGCCTGTTGTTTCGGACTGCAATGATTTTCGAAGGAAAGGATGACAGGGTACTTTGAAGTTTTGAATGCACAATCTGCTATGGCTTCAATCACATCCTGCGTCAAGAATTCAATCGTTAGATAATGCAAACATATTTAAAAGCATTAAATTATGGAATTTTTCGTTACCTTAGCTGGAATTTCTGGAACGAGCGTATACCCGTGCATTATAACTGGCTCATCAAATTTTCCATTCCAAAAGTCCAGCTCAATACACCGACACCCAGCTAGTAAACTTTGTCTGTACATTTCCACAGAACTCTTTCCAGTCAGTTGGTGACCTATTGCATCAAAAAGGTGTAGAAATTAGCACAAGAAAAATGTTCACATCCTGCGTCAAGAATTCAATCGTTAGATAATGCAAACATATTTAAAAGCATTAAATTCCTGAATTTTCCCCACCTTAGCTGGAATTTCTGGAACGAGCGTATACCCGTGCATTATGACTGGTTCATCAAATTTTCCATTCCAAAAGTCCAGCTCAATACACCGACATCCAGCTAGTAAACTTTGTCTGTACATTTCCACAGAACTCTTTCCAGTCAGTTGGTGACCTATAGCATAAAAAGGTGTAGAAATTAGCACAAGAAAAATGTCAAAGGTCAAACACTAAACTTACCAATCAAATACGTATTGTGTGAAGAATTGATAAAGTAATGATTGAGGGGATGTGTCATATCGTCTTCAATTATGTCATATTTCTCCATACTGATAATATTGTTGTCATCACTCAACAAATAATTTATAAATCCATTGAGGGACAAGAGATTCCTTTGACTGTTGTAGACATTTGGCTCGTAGATATTAATCAACTCATTTGTTTTAGCCACAGTGAGGTAGGGGTAAAGGATTTCATTGAGACGTGGATCCCTTTGCTCGTTATTTATAAAATTCATAAATTGCTCACTGGACATGAGGCTCAACTTATTATTATTTGAGCACGCGTTGAAAACAGCTTCCAGTTCAATCCGATGAGTTAAATTTTTGTAAAATTGTAAAAATAAATCAAAATTAAATTGAGTGATGTCGATTGTGTCCGTCTGCAAGAAAATTAAAATATTCAGAGTTTGATTAGGCAAAGTTTTTACATTCGCTCACCTTCCCAGATGGCAATCCACAAGAATCTAGTGCTTTTTCCACCCTCTTTCGCTCATCTTTATTTGAAGTGAAGATTTTGATTATATTTTTCATTAACAACTTATTATTCAATCCGATGAGTTAAGTTTTTGTAAAATTGTAAAAATAAATCAAAATTAAATTGAGTGATGTCGATTGTGTCCGTCTGCAAGAAAATTAAAATAAATATTCAGAGTTTGATTAGGCAAAGTTTTTACATTCGCTCACCTTCCCAGATGGCAATCCACAAGAATCCAGTGCTTTTTCCACCCTCTTCCGCTCATCTTTATTTGAAGTGAAGATTTTGATTATATTTTTCATTAACAACTTATTATTATTTGCTGAACTGACTGAGAGAATAATCTTTGTATAGATTTTTAATAGAAAAGATACAGTAGAATTATTGACTTGAAGAATATTGTAAGAAATAGTCAGGATCTCAGATGCCCATCTCTGTATTAGTAAAAAAATAATTACAATTTGAAATTATAGAATTATCATGGGAAAAAATTACTCAGAGTTTTGCTTACTTCATTTAAATCAGTCGAGAGGCAGTAGAAGTTTATGTAAGTGAGATTGACAAAGTCCAAACCAGTCACAATCGTTAAGTAATTATTATTATTTACTTCGCTCAGTCCAGTAATATTGAGGATTTGGGATTTGATTTTAGGATCCTTGATTGCCTTTGCAGATTTCCCAACTCGCATGTCTTTTATCATGAGTGTGTCGATGAATTCTACTTCCTTATTTATATTTTCATAATAAATGTAATAGCCATTTTGATCAACGCGAAGATTTACTGGATAAACCAGTCCAGTGTCCTGCAATAAAAATAGATTAGCAAAATAAAATGATGAGAATAATAAAAAATTGCGATTGTAAATTGTAAACCGTGTCGCATGCAACATCTCATGGCCATGCTAATGATAACAATACGTACGTAAGTCGTAAATAGATAACCATTTTGGCAAGTCTTTCAACCCTTTAATTATGTTACGTGACCAAAGACCGACCGTTGTAATATATCATTTCATCAGGTAAGTCATGAATGACGAATAGTCGAGTTTGACATTTGACTGATTCTGTCAAACCAAAATCATTGACTGAAAAAATCGGGTTTCGGGTGTATATTCAGTCGTATATAATTTATTAGACTTTTGTCTTTGGCCTAAAATAGAAAATTGACCTTGGCATTTGATAATTACAATACCAGATACCTGGCTCCTGGACAGGCAAGCAGGTGATATTTACATCTTGGCCTAATTAATTAATTAAAACCTAATTAATCCAATTAGCTCCAACTTACCTCATGCCATTTGATGAATGTTACAGTACCAGATACCTGGCTCCTGGACAGGCAGGCAGGTGATATTTACATATTGGCCTAATTAATTAATTAAAACCTAATTAATCCAATTAGCTCCAACTTACCTCATGCCATTTGATGAATGTAAATTCATTTGCCCCAACTGGTTTGTCAGTCATATAAGTTGGGACAACTACTTTTTTAAGTTTAATAATATGTACACCGGGCCTAGCTGAAGCCATTTTGGAGTTAACTGAGGGTCACAGGCCAAAGGCCAAGGGACGGGACGGGCACTTAAGCCAACACACAGTAAAGGTGGCTAAACTGGCCTAATTTTAATTATGTGTACAGTACGGATCAAATCAAAAGGTGAGAAGAAGGAAGAACAACATTTTGCATTTTGCATAACAACTTTACACTTACACACACACCTACTTTTTTCAATTTTTCCCACGACAGTAGTGAAGTAAAATTCATTTATACAGACAGACAGAAAAGACGTGAACGGGTTACTGCAGCAAGTTGCAGTGCAGCAGCCAGCAAGCACTTCAGCATTCAGCATTAGCTGAAGCCATTTTGGAGTTAACTGAGGGTCACAGGCCAAAGGCCAAGGGACGGGACGGGCACTTAAGCCAACACACAGTAAAGGTGGCTAAACTGGCCTAATTTCAATGTTGGCTGTGTGTACGGATCAAATCAAAAGGTGAGAAGAAGGAAGAACAACATTTTGAATTTTGCATAACAACTTTACACTTACACACACACCTACTTTTTTCAATTTTTCCCACGACAGTGCCAGTAGTAGTGAAGTAAAATTCATTTATACAGACAGACAGAAAAGACGTGAACGGGTTACTGCAGCAAGTTGCAGTGCAGCAGCCAGCAAGCACTTCAGCATTCAGCACATGACGATAATCCCAAAAATACCCGACCATCGGCAACTTTCGGTTTCACTTGACTGGGAAATGCCACGAACAGGTACAAGGAAAGTACCCGGGTCCAATTCACATTCACGATATTTTAATTTCCTTCAAGCCTCTGACACACGCTTGCACAAATGCCACCAAAATCTAGGCCGGCCAGGCCAGAACAAGTGTCGATTCTTAGTCCTCCGGACGGACAATGAAAAGTAGCAAAATGTCAGATTGACCTTCTTGAATTTGATGACCTTCCAGTCAGTAGAGCAGGTGTTTCTTGGGAACAGGACCAGGTGTGTCGTTGTACTACTTTCTTAGACGAGGAAAGAATTAGTAAATCAATGGAAATTGCCCAAGTCAAGTCAAGTCTTGTCCAGTTCTAGCCGTACGTACATGTGCTGATTATTTATTAGCCCCGAAATCCAATTACACTCAACGAGTGAATCGAATTAGAAAGAAAGTAGCTGTAGCAGCAGGCAGCGGAGCTGAGCTGAAACTAAGTAGTTGAGTAGTAGCCAATAATGAATTAGGTGCTTAATCGTGTCTATTTAGTTGGACTTAAGGACAATACATGTACGCGTACGTGTATACGTACGACACTTTGTTCTACCCGAAATAGTGTCCGACAGTCGGACTACTAAAGCGACTACACGACACGTCCATGTCTTGTATTCAGAAAAGGGTGCACAGCGCAGTGCAATGCATAAAGTGCAAGTACGTACGTGTATGTGTATAGAATTAGGAAATTCGGTTGAATGATTTAGTTATGAGATTGGTTGTGTTAAATAACTAATGCAATGCTAAAGCGAAATGCCCTAATCCAACTCCCACCTCTTCTCAATTCTTCGTTAAGCTGTTCTACNTGATTTAGTTATGAGATTGGTTGTGTTAAATAACTAATGCAATGCTAAAGCGGAATGCCCTAATCCAACTCCCACCTCTTCTCAATTCTTCGTTGAGCTGTTCTACTTCCTCAATCAAGACAGACACTAGTGTGCTTTGCTAAAAGATAGGAACTAAAACACAGGACAAGGAGAGTAGACAGTAGCAGCACAGTAGTCTTGAGTCTTTACTCTTCCAAATTATTCATCATTAAATTACACACTTTATTCACTCCGATCCTCCAATCTAACCGTGTCACTCAATCACTAGGCACAAGGGAGCAGAAAGAAATGAAAGCTTTTTGGAATTCATATAATTTCAATTATTTATTTATGCCAGTGCATGTGAACAATACCTTTTATACAACAGAATAATGATTGAGCGTCCTTGGATTAAACGACTGACCGGGCTTTGTTATTTTTTTCCCTTTTAATTACTCGCATTATTTTTGGGTCTGGAATTGGAATTACAGGAAGTGCGAATACCTCCAATTAATTTTAATTACTGCTATGTCCACTCCACTTTTGTTTTCTTTTAGATTCTTCTTTCTAATTAGGTAATTACTGACTCTACAGAGCGCTAATGACTGGGCGGAACAATGTCAAAGAAAACAGTAGGGTGGATGGACAAACTAATTAATAATTTATACGCTTAGCCTGGCCCGGCCCTAGCTCAATCAGGCCAAGTGTTTACCTTGTCAGACAATTTGCCGAATTATTCATAAGTGGCTAGCTCTGCTGGTTGTCTACTCTTCTAGATAGATTTTAACATGCCATGCCATGCCACGGAATACAATGCAATGCAAACTAAAGCTAAGCCAAGCATACGTCAACACCTCCAGTCCCAGTTCCACAGTTCTTCCTTATTCCATGTTCCAGAAAAAGAATAGGAACGGAAGGAAGGAAATAGAAAGCTAGAGATGGA
>WJEZ01002680.1:0-12773 GCA_009869925.1 Thalassaphorura encarpata | reverse complement strand
TATTCTAGCTCCTACTTGCAAATTGAATTAAAGTCAATTTATGAAATAAATAAATAAGCCTTGTTTTTAATCTGTTGCAGAATGCACACACTAAATATTGATGCGGCAAGGAAGCATGCCACAGACGTGGGGCTGTCAACCCCTGTCCCCTTAACCAGTGGAGCTTTGGCCAGTGGTGGAGCCAATACACCATTTTCCCTAAATACCCCAGACATTCTCAATTCCCTCATATCAATCACATCCAACCCATTTTTTGATAATGATTCACCCCTTCAGACTTCAGAGTCTCCACAAATGGGGACAAATGCCAGTTTGCCTAATGGTGGAGAGGATGACCGAAAAGTATTTGCTACGTTGGAAGCTGCACCTGCTGGAACCCCTACAGGAGCAACAGCACCTTCGCTCCCATCTCCTGAAAATCGGACAGCCTCAGTCCAATCCATGAGGTCTCAACTCATCAAAGATAGTCTCAAACTCACGATTCAATCCAAAAGGAAGAGCAGTGGGATGTGTGATCTTGACCTCCAGTCAGAAGAAACGGCGGCCAAATCAAGGAAACGTGAGGAGGTAGACAGATTCAACAACTTCTACTCCTATGATCATTCAAATCAATCACCAAATAAGGTTCCCTTCATATTTTCCCATCAATTGTTGCTCAATTAACAAAGCGCGTGTATTTTTTGTTTTACTATTTTGATTTTTTGCATGTACACTAAAACCTTGACGTAATTAATTTATCCCCTCCCCACCGCCTAGTCTAGTCTTGACTAACGTGTTGAAATTTAATTCTTTGATTTGATTTGATTTGGTCTTGTGAAAATTGTCTCTGCAAAAAAAATTAATTTTTTTAATTTTTACATTTAGCTGACTCCAGAAGATGAGGAAAGAAGAAAGAGACGAAGGGAAAGAAACAAAGTTGCAGCTACAAAATGTAGAAATAAAAAGAAAGAAAAAACAAGTTTGCTTGTGCTGGTGAGAAAAATATTTGCAAGGCTCAAAGTAAATATTACTTAAGCTAAGCCTTAATTTTTATTTTTTTAATTTTCCCTAGGAGTCTGAAACATTGGAAGGTAGCAATGCATCTTTGAAAAGTGAAATTTCCAAGCTGGAACTGGAACGAAGACAATTGATGGAAGTTCTTGCTGCTCATGAGCCAATGTGCAATGGGAATAAACTCCCTGTCATTGCCCCATCTCCTGGAAAGAAGAAAGAGACGAAGGGAAAGAAACAAAGTTGCAGCTACAAAATGTAGAAATAAAAAGAAAGAAAAAACAAGTTTGCTTGTGCTGGTGAGAAAAATATTTACAAGGTTCAAAGTAAATATTACATGAGCTAAGCCTTAATTTTTATTCTTTTAATTTTCCCTAGGAGTCTGAAACATTGGAAGGAAGCAATGCATCTTTGAAAAGTGAAATTTCCAAGCTGGAACTGGAGCGAAGACAATTGATGGAAGTTCTTGCTGCTCATGAGCCAATGTGCAATGGGAATAAACTCCCTGTCATTGCCCCATCTCCTCCATACAAAGACTATGGACGGAGCAGCAGCAATGGTAATTTTATTCTCCCGCATCCACATCCTGTCAATAATCCAAATCAACAACATCAACATCATCACAACCTAAATAATAATCAAAATCACTACTATGTCCCTGGACCTGGACCCAGTCATCTTCAGCCACATCTTCACCATCATCATCATCATCAACTCCAATCAACAGCAACTCAGCTCTGAGAACTTCTAAAGACTGTCGCGTCACTTTTGTTGAGAAAAGAAAAAACGAATTCCTGTGATATACCAGAGATTTTAAAATATCAACGCCTGGCCTGACCAGGCTTGGGCGCAGGAGATTACCAGATTATACCTTTTATTAATTAAAATATATTCAAAATAATATATATTATGATATAAGACATATCTTTTTAAATATTAACTGATCAAGTACTCTGCTCTGCTCCGCTTGTTAAACAATCCAACAAAAAATGTTAACATTAATGGAGGAAGGGAATGATGAGATTATTAGCTACGTATACGTATGCCTTGCATTTTTTCTTTTGCATCTTATGTGTAAAATCCAAATTAATGCGAATAAACACACAAAGCGCTTTTATTGAGTATGAGTCTTGACTGATTTCCTTGTAGCTATATCAATTGAAAAATTTAAATCTTATAGAATGTGGATATGTATTCTTGACAAAGGATGAAAATTTAATTTAATAATGTTTTGAAAGACAATGGGCATGATTATAATTAGAAGTCACGGACGGACGAAAGGATAATATAAATGAGGAACCAAATCATAAAATAAATTGAGTTATAGGCAATTGGCATTGGCCAAGTGAGATAAGGAAGATGTGCCCATGTATGTACAGATGACTCAGGAGATTCTGACTGATTGACAACTCGATTTTGGTGTAGATCTTATCTTCGACATGAAGGCAATGTAATTTTAATTGAGCTGTCTTAATAATGCTAATCTAATGGATTTAATCAGCATCAATTTGTTAGAGCTCATCAAATTCCATACATTTTACGTAGTGCAACGAAACTACCATCTCTACAAGCAGACGAAAAAATTAGCGGAGAACTAATTTACTGTTTAATTAGCTAAAATCAAAAACCTTGTGTAAAACATATTTTTATTGAATCCATGTCTCTAACTTTTGTATATCTAATTCTAAATGCCGAACTCTTAGAAGGCAAGGAATTGTTCGAAGTGTTCTTGAAACTCTTTCTTGAATTTTATTCAAATCCACAGGCTGAATTTGCATGTGCCCGTCCATTATTTTTGAAACTGCGTTCTGGAAAGTCGTTCTCAGACCTTTCATGAAACAGCTCAGCATTGGCTCGTATGATTTGCATGTTTCGTCCAATGGATCAATTTTTTCTGAAAATGAGCATACGATAATAATATGATCTACAACATGATAGATCCATATATAATAGACATACCAGAATCTGTTTGGCAATCTAAAACCAAATCCAAGGATTTAGATCTGAAACTAGGTGGTATATTTGCCTCGACAAATTTGTCAATCCCTTCTATATCGGCTGTTCCGTCATCACCCAACTATACAAATCAATAATTGACTCAATTAAAAAAATAAATGCTTATGATTTAAAAAATTCACTTACAATTCCAAATTTGGTTAATATGCATTTGACAGCACACTGAAAAAATAATATCTTGTGTGAAATTAAATTAAAGTCAGTGATTCAATTCTAATTTACCAAATGAGATCGAGAGCGAAGGATGGCCGGAAAACTTTCTCTGGCACAAGTCGATATTTGGTGAATCTGATTCCTCACGATTCCATGCAATTTCCCCAGATATTCGCAACGTTTATCTTTTTCTGGAGATGCGGCATAACATAATCCCTGATAATATTGTATTAATTAATGCTTCAATCAATTACCAGTCTGATATTATTAAATTAGAAAAGCACAACTTACTCCAATTAGTCCCAAAGAAATAAAAACAAATAATGTAAGGTTTGCGGTAGGATCAGACTTCACACTGGCCATATTCAAACGAGTAAAACTTGGGAGACACAAATAAAATTAATGAAGACCTTGTAGAGTGACTACTTTTGAATGAATGACCAAGAATAGATGAACAAATCGTTATATACTAAAATTTTGGCAAAAAATCCAGTGGCACTGATCTGATGACTTGCGTTTGCATTCAGTTTCATTGTGCTGGACTTTGTTCACTCATAAAGTTACATATGAGGGAATTCCCATTCCATATTAATTTTTTGCCCAATTAAGCTGTGGCTGTGTGTGATTTTGAATGAGCCATTGGCCAGAAAACTTGTTTAGGCTTTGCAGATGCGATGATTCGGACTTTTGGACTATTGTTCGCACAGTCATTTTTTTAAAATCCACCTTTCGAATCCTGTTGAAGCTATTACAAACTGATTTCCATTAACCAAAATACTGTAACTGTTTCGAACATACGAATATTTGCTCTGGCTACGATGCTGAAATGGAAACAGAATTACAAACAAAGTACCCAACATCAAAAATTTGAGTGAAATGAATTTATTATGCCATATTAACCATATCGCAACAATAGACTGAAATCGCACTTGAATTCTGATATATTGATGCCAAATGTTAGAATAATTCACTATGCCATGGTCCGAGATGGCAAAGTTATCCTAATTCTATTTTTGTGCTTCTTGCAACTGGTTGTAATGAAATTACAGAAATATCACTAATCCAAAACTTTGTAACTATGGGAGATTTCAACATTACTTGGGTTTGTCTAAACAAGAAATTGAAACAAAAGAGAAGAGAAGAAGATTTTGTATGAATCGGAGGAATTGGTCAGTCGGCCGTAGAAATTTAAACCGACGAGGTTTTTTTAATTTTTTTTGGTTGACCAAGGCATATTGAGTGTAACTAAAAGTATTTTTACTCCGTTTTTAATTCCATTTGAGTGAAAGATTGTGTGTAAGTCTAGTTTACTTTGCATATTCGACAAGTTTAGTTGTGTTTGAGCTTCTCAACGGAAGTCCAGAATGTCAGGAGTTCAAAATATCTCGGCTAAATCTCACGTGAGTAAACCGTTACGTAAATATAATTTCTTGTAGTACTCTGGACTTTGATATATGATATTAATTTTCAGTTAGAAGCTGGAAAAGTCACTTTGAATTGGGAAATCAGTAATTTCCACTTGATCTGTCCAAACCCAGCCCAATACACAATTCCCACAAATGAGATGCAAGAGTTTTTTAATCGCTATGAGAATCAGTTAGTTTCACCGACTTTTGATTTGGCTTTAGAGTCATTTGCAGAAGGAGCCGTGCAAAACAAATTCAAGGCAAAAATGTGAGAAAATGACAGGTTAATTCTAGAAATGCTTTGCATTTTTATTAACCAAGAATCCTAAATTCCCAGGTACGCCAGTCTGAAATTCACTGCTGCCTCCTCCGCCAATCATGACAATCAGAGCAAGGAAAATCATCTTTCTGCATATGTGTGTCCAAAGGAAGTTCAAAAAATTTCAAACGACGTCTCAGTTGTTTTTCACTATCGCCATCATTGGGAAAAGAAATGAAATTTTGCGCAAACGTACAATCTCAATCCTAATTGTCTCAATTTATATTAATTTCTAAATAATTTAATGAAATCGTTTAGTCTCCTGCAAGTTCAACAGCTCCAGCTTGAAAGCTTTGAAGGGTTGGGGATGGCCAAAATTCCTAAGTGTAAAAAAACTGTGGGATCAAGGTTTCCTAGTGGACAATGCAATCAAGATCCGAGTAGATATAGAATGCACTGGGAACCTCGTCACGAGACTTTCTCAACCCTATCCTGACTTGGATTCCCAAAGCGATTCTTTAGCTAGAGCTTCGGAATTGAGTGTGGATTTCGAACGACTTCTTGAGTCAGGTCAAGATTCAGATGTCAAAGCTTTTGTCGAGGGACGGACGTTTCCGTTGCATTCGTGGATCCTGAAAGGTTAGCCTAGCCTAGGGACATTGCTTTGCTTTGCTTTGCTTTCACTCCATGTTTCTGTTTTACTTATTTTTAGCACGGTGTCCAGTCTTCCGGCGTATGTTTGATGCCCAAATGCTAGAAGCTGTCACAAAAACCATTGAAATTACTGATGCTGGCCAATTGGAGTTCGAACACTTCTTGAAATACTTGTATGGAGGAAGAACGACGAGCTTAAAAGTTGCAAATGATAATGTAGTGATGGCAGTAGCTGGTTTGGCCGACAAGTATGAAGTTGATTCCCTCAAAGAGTACTGCTTTAAGCTATTGGTCAATCGACTTATCCTTGGACAACGTTGGTGAAATTTCTATTGCTGCGTATAGGCAAAATGCTTCTCGTGAGATTCGTGAGCATTTGGCTTTGTTCTGCAGCCAGTAAGTCGATCAATTTTATCAAATCAAGGAAATCTCTTGAAAATACTTACTTTACATTTTGTTACAGAAATTGGTCAGCCTTGAGCACCAACGCTGAATTTCGAAATTCCGTCCAAAATGTAGTTGGAGCATTTTTAACGAACAATAATTAAATCTCATTTCAAAATCTCAGCCGGAGTAAAAAGAACATGGATTTACGGCGAACGCTCAAGAAGAATACTAAAATTAGAAGGAAAGAATGTCTGAATTTCGAAATTCCGTCCAAAATGTACCTGGGGCATTTTTAACGAACAATAATTAAATCTCATTTCAAAATCTCAGCCGGAGTAAAAAGAACATGGATTTACGGTGAACGCTCAAGAAGAATACTAAAATTAGAAGGAAAGAATGCACTTTGATGAATAATGTATTGTGAAAGCAAAATTTAATTAAACGCATCTATGATGTATGGTACTTTTAATGTTTCGCCTATTGTTCCTTTATTCCTTCATATTTACACTGAAATCAAGTTAGAAGTTGAGCAACGCATGAGTGAGAAATGGGGAAGAGATATCATGAATAATTGGCAATGACTAAAGCCACATTTATGGAAAAATCAATTCTTGACTTTCTCCGTCCGCACTATTAAATGAATCGGGTCAATTCCAACAGCTTTTGTCTCATGACCCATTTTGAGCTAATTTTTAATTCATAAACCCACATTCTCCTTCAACTCTATTTCCCTAAATTTCCATAGCCAATAATCAAGAGCTGAGCAGAGCGGTCCCGTGTCACTGTGCCTGTCAGTCATTCCGGTGAAAGTCGAGACGTTGACATACTGACAGGTAGCGTAAAAGTATCATGACTGCGAATAAATCAAGGATTTTACATTTACAAAAGAAAAAAGGCAAAAATAAAGAAAATAGTAAGAAGAGTGCACTCGCATCTTTTCTTTCTATATTGTTGGACCCAAATAAACATCTTCGCACCTTGGAGGAAATGCCACCTCACTTACAATTCAACGTTTTCCGTCCTTACGGGCTATCGGAAACTGTCAAAATTGAGTCATTGCTTCCTCAGTCTATTTTTCTTTCACAATGAAACTTGGAACATTTTCACACATTGTGAGTTAATTAGGGACGTTCAAGAATAGCAATAATTTTATTAATCTGTTCTGGCTTTAGTGCCGATGGCCTATTACACCTTTAGCTACCGACGCTCATTCTGGCCCTGGGAAAGTTTACGTGGAAATTCATACTTTTATGGTCTTGGCCTTTGCCACTCGTGTGCAATGATTGTCCCTTGGATCCCAAGCTGTTTTTACCATACGTTCATGTGCCACAAAGGAGGAGAGCGAGTCTACGACACTCTACTCACGATTGATGTCGTGGGAATATGGATGACAGAATTTTTTGGTAACAAATTAGTACCGATGACTAACCACAGATCTTAGAAAATATTTGTAATTAATTTCTAGGATCATTGACAAATATCAGCGCCGTGGCTTGGACACTACCAGAAGGACTACAAGGATTTTTGGTTGGAACATTTGTCATCATGTCATTTTTTGGACTTGTAAGAGCAGTAACAGCTCGTGACCCACCTCAGCGAGTCCTTTCATTTGCTCCACTCTTGATAGGAAGAATTTTGTCCATTGTATTTCGACTTACACCTTATGGGGGTGGAAACCCAGCCGTCCTGCACTATGTGCTCTTACAGGTCAGGTCAGCCTAGGGATTATCCGCTTAATGAATATTTTTACTTCTAAATGCTGTTGGATTTTTAGGATGCATTATCTGTTGTCGGTGGTTTGATTGGAGCAGCAAGACTTCCAGAGAAATGGTTCCCTGGCAAATTTGACTATTTTAATTCTCACAACATAATGCATATATTGGTCATCCTTGCTGTCCTTTCCATGAATGAAGCTGCCAATGGAGACATCCAATGGATCTTGGCCCAGGAAAAACAACGGTATATGCTATTGGCGAGCAAATACTGATGATCCAAGCTCATCAAATAAATTGAACACAAAACTGACAACAAAGTAATATCATTTGATCACCCGATTTGTTTTATTTACAAAATTCCACGATTATTTTAATTCTAATTCATATTAATTTTTGTATTACTGGGTAGAACCATGCATAGACCAGAAATTAACGCAATTGTCAGAAACTACGTAATTCAATATGAGTAAAGCTTATCAGTTTTTAAACGGTTAATATAAGATAAACTATCCACATTTTGTATGACCAGCTGGAAGAATTATGATTCTCACGCTTGGATGCACACTGATTAAGGATTTTCATATGTATCATAAACGATTTGACATTCCGAGTCAGATTCAGAATTCGATCCGTCGTTGTAGATTGCTCCCTCCGTGATTTGGCCAGGCTCGACCTAAAAATATTGATTACAACTTTAATCGTTGTACAATCATATTCAGTCAGATGATCAAATACTTTTAGGGTTAATACCTTATCTGCAATGCCAATGGGGTCTACTTTTTGTTCATTTCTCTCAATTGATAACGCGTTTCGAGATACAGTCTCCTCAATGGTTGAGTTACCATTGCCAGTAAGTCTGGAAGCCGAAGCAGTCTGTAATTTTTCCTTAAAATTGTTGAATAACCTGCGAATGGATAAAATCCGACAATCATCGAATGAACATCCAGGTTGAACAACGCTAAGACGCCGTCTTGGCTCATATTTCACGCATGCACATTTTCTAGTTCTTCTAGATCGTTGATGAGTCAGGGAACCAGTCAATTGAAGCGGTACTGAATTAACTGATTTAGGTTCAATAGCTTCTGGCTCAATGACTACTTCCTGTCCAACCCGCATGTCATGATGACCCTCGTCAATCATCTGGATGTAACTGGAGTCGCTTTTGATAAGATTATTGTCCATCTCCATTCCCACGACATTTTCCGTCTCAATTTCAATAATTTCCCCAATTTCCATTTCTTCAAGTGAAGACGGAGGTGTGCATGACAAAGTTTCAGGTTCGGATTCAGATCCTGAATCCCTCTCCGAAGAACTGGAACTGGAGGAACTTGGCGGCGACGTCTCCATTGAGAAGCTTGAATTTAATAAATTGTATGATTATGATTAAAATACCATAATACCAAATCAATTGAGAGAAAATTGGTTAAGGAGGACAGCATAAGCATACACGTATCGCTACTTCAAACTTTAAAAGTCAGGAATTTAGAATTGGATCGTTGGCTAAAAAAATCGTAATTACTAACCTCTAATTTACGTAGTGCTCAATCTAATATGACGATTTATTCAAATTTTGTACAAAAGTTGACAGTAAGTTCGCCCGATTGGATGTACAGTTCAATAAGTTGAGACTGAGGTTTGAATGGGTTTGACATTCCCGCAATATCTCGACAGAATTTTGCCTTGGGTATCAAGCCAAGTGCAAAATAACTTGGAACCAGAGTTCAGCATTAAAGTATCATTTGACCTTCACCGACAATAAATATGTATTTACCAGAACATAAATTTGAAGAAATTCAGAAAATTCGGAAAAACAACAGAAATTTATTCAGCCAACTGTGTAGTTTAAATCCAACCAAGATTACCCAATACAATGTTCAAATTATATTATAAAATTTGACATGCGGAATATAACCACGCCGTAATCAATTAATTAAGGATTGCCCAAGCCTCTATTTCAATGAGAAGTTTCGGATCAATTAATTTACTAATTTCAACCAGCGTACAAACTGGACGAATATCCTTGAAGACTTCACCATGAACTTTGGCAACTGATTCCCATTGGGATATATTCAGTGACAAGCATTCTGGTCCTTGTTACATGTTTCATTGAGCCCCCTGCTTCTTCAATTGCTTTTTTAATTTTCTCAAAAATGAATCTCGTTTGAGCTGCTACGTCACCTTCGCCAATTAATTTGTCTCCGTCCATTGCAGTCGTTCCAGACACTTCAATTATGTTTCCGACTCTAACGGCTCTGGAATATCCAGCCAAATCTTCCCATTTAGAATTGGAGGAAATGTTAATACGATCCATTCTGTCGTTCTGCTCATACACAAATAATACAATTTAATTTAAGCAAAATATAAAACCTAATAGTGTTAAATATCAAAACCGAATATTTGTTACTTCTTATATTAGATTCTTGGCAAAGTTTCCCTTCAAGAAGAAAATTTGAGTGAGGAACTAAGCAACCACCAAGGACAGTGCAGTGCTCGATTCGTATGTGTTATATAGTCCAGTACTACAAGGCAAAAGTAGGAGTGACCGTGACCGTTAGGTGGGTTACACAACAAGTTACGTAATACTCTAGCTTAAAAAGCCCATTTAGAAAATGACACATGACTTGACACTAATAGGTAAATAAAAACGACACATCAAAAGCATTAAAATTGGGTAAAATGATTAAGGAAGGAGAGTGAAAGGGAGCATGGCATATGCATAAGTAAAGTACATGAGTAAAAAACTCATAAGTAAAGTACATGTATATGACTGCTTTGCATTGGACATGAATTAATCCGATTATAAGGGTTGCATTCCATCCAAGGCCGAACCCGACTTATCTTAATTCAATTTCATTTTCCAGGAATTTTAGTACGTTTACTAGGAGTTAAATGAATGGGGATTAAAACGGTAAAAGTTGTAACCTAGACTTCATTTCCGGGGTTTCCTCAAATTCCTTCCCATTCGCAACCATACGTCCATGGCCGTAAGCTTTAGCCTGCCAATTCCGTCATAGAATCTTGTTAAATCTCCATACCGCTTGGTCCGATTTTAGAAATTGAAATATTCACGGAATCAGAAAAAATAGGCAGATATTAAAAGCGCGTATTGAGTCAATAATCATAACGAATTAATCATTGATTGATTAATGTAAAACAATATCCTTAGTTTCAATATTTGCCCAATTAAGATAGTAAATATTTCATAAAATTAAGCATTCAAATCGACCCTTTGAATAAAATATCCGTGAATACTAAATATACACTTCCGGTGCATGAGAATTTGATTAGGGCTAAAAGTGGGAGAGCATTAGTTACCTCATGGCTTTTTTAAGTGTTCGTATGGTCAAGTGTTGTGATTATTAAGAATGTGTGATGAAAGATTAGTTAATTTATTCTTCGAGTAATTGTAGACAAAAATGTATTGGCTTAAGCATATAATTTTAATATCCGGCCTAGTAGTCATATTAAACAAACTTGTTTTGGAATTAAATTGGAAGCATTTGTCAAAATTGGAAGAAATCAGTAAATAAAAGTTGATATTTGAATTTTAAGTTAAGTTAAGTTATCAAGTTCAAGGGTGTTATGAATTGTGAAGTGAGTCTAGTTTAATAAGGAAAGAAATTAACGTACGGTTTCTTTATTGCTAAAAGCAATTCGACTTGAATGCCATCGGATACGCTTACTACGCTATAATCTTCAATTATACCAATTTATCCCATTCACTTACTTTTAGTACAGTCAAGTCGCATGTTAAGATTTCATTTCCAAAGAATAAGTAGATGCGTTTAACATTTATGAATCTTAACTACCTCAACTGTACTCACAAATGTACCACAAACAGATCATAATCTTCTAATAAAAAACTATGAATTTAGCATGGTCTTGGCTCAGACGTCAGTGAAAGAGTCTGCTGCTTTCGATTACGGGAATTTGATAACGTTCCTATTCTATGCCAAATGAAATATTCAGGTTCGAGACATTATTGGCTGACTTTGAAAAATAGACTTAAGTTGAACTGAGAATATCACCAGGTAATAATGGATGATGATACGATTTCCATATGCGGAAGGCACGAGTCATCTCATTTGCATACCTTGATACCTTGAAATACATTTGTGGTCACTATTCCACTCCGATGATTTTTCATTGCGGTTAAACCTTAGAACTTTTAATGAATTTTTTAAGTATAAATATTTACAGATAACGGACTAAATGACTAGAACAAAATTCTATCGCTTTTTATTTCAAATAAGAGAATCGTACAATACAATGAAATTGCAAGTTGCCGTCGCCTGTGTGGGGCTAATACTCGTGATGAATTTTTGCCGATTCTGTGAATCTATCAGACTACCGCTTAACAAACTGGTAAAATAAAATTAAGTAGTATATTTTTCCTCTTAATTTACTTATGATTTTTCTTAGCCTCGTGATGACACCAAGGCAGACAATGCAAATAAAAATTCAACCGTCGACAAGGCGCCCTTTGAATTTCTACTAACTTTGATTTCACCTTATATCGCTGCGTTTTCAAAGAATAATTCAACAAACGCCAATGGGAACGACTCAATTCCATTCTATCCAATGAATGTGAATTTTAATTTTAACCATCATGAAACTAATCCAAAAACCAATGCGACCATAAACACTGAATGGGAATTTGAATTTGAGTTGGGTAAGGAAGTAGGCACAGAAATTAATTATATCCTGCAATGTAGTTGAAGGTCTTTATTAATTAGTACCTGTTTAATATAAGGTTCCTACTCCAGTGGAAACAAAGGGTCTGCAGGTACTTCTGGTAGTACAGAAGAGTCCCCCATTTCAAACAGCTCGTATACAAGAAATGCGTCATCATCTGCAAAATTGAGAAACACAGCTGAGAAGGGAAAACTTTACCAGTTATATTGAGCCTTTCAAATATGCATAGTCAATTTTGATTTAGTGTATTAAATTAAAAATAAGCCATTCTAACTGCAACTGCAACCGATGCATCTAGAAACACCTGCATAGTTCACTTGATTTACACGATTTCCAATTATCCATGGTCAAGATGAAATATGAATTTGAATGCCGGTATGGTTTATGGTGTATGAACCTTGTCTTTTAATAATTAGTTTGTAGAGGGAAGACAGACAACCGTACACAGAGAAAGGGTAACCATACCCGCTAGCCTTTCCTGTCAACCTAATAATGGCT
>WJEZ01002679.1:0-12774 GCA_009869925.1 Thalassaphorura encarpata | reverse complement strand
AGCCCAGAAATTCGTCCAATTCTTGGTCTTCCTGGTAAAGTATTTGTAATAGTTTCGCCAGCATGTCCTGCAATATAAGCTCCACTTCCACTTCCAACTAAATGAACTGCGTCTAGCCCAGTTATGGATTTTTCATTCAGGATAAATTTGATAAAATCTGCAACTTTTTTTCCAATACGGAAAGAATTCCAATTTGCGGGGTAAGATGCGACGAAATTTAAGAATGGGATAGAAATGGGAAGTCGGGCATCTTGAAGGGCAGAATGATCCACCATTACGATATTCGCTTCGTGTTTTACGGACAGATATGCTAAACAAAAGCCAAAATCAGAAAATAAAGTACATTTTAAAAAATATTCAGTAAAATTTACCATTTTTTATATTAATAACATCCGTAACAGTGGAAGGGCTGGCGAGAAGTCCATGAATTAAAATAATCAGTGGACGAGAAATGTTGTAAGATGTTTCGGCCAATGTTGTGGAATTTGAAATGTCAATTTTCTCTCTGTAGTCTTCATTTCTAAAAAAAACAGGAAATTAAGTACAATTCTGAAATTTTGTTAACTTTTTCAAAACATACTCTGAATTTGGGTACAAATAAAAAGCGACTTCGTCTGGATCCACGGAAAATAGATAAGGCCATCGTCGGACAAGACCCCAACTTCGCCCTCGAGTTCGTTCATGTCCTTCCACTCCAATTTGAATCAATAAGGTAAAAATCACTAGAGTAAAAATTAAAAAAGAATTTAGTTGTGCCATTTTAATTTTAGTAGCTACAGTATGTATGAGTAGGCCCAGAACGTTAGAACAACTAACGTGAAATTCTTGAACATTAAGACTGGACAATGTACGTGCGTGTGTCAGACGCTTAAATTTTAAAATATTACAAGACAAGGAAATATTCTTTTTCCTCAAATTCTTCTATTGCGTGACCCATATTCTACAGTCTTTGCGCAAGACCCAGAAAAATGAAACAATAAAATTCTCACGATCGTTCAAGTTAATTTCTACTGTATTCGATGGGGTCTTTGTCAACCTATATCCGAGCTCCAGCTCCAGAATTTAATCCAGATCTGGAAACCATACCATATTGCATGATTTTATTTAATTTAAATATCCTTGACTTGACNTATCCGAGCTCCAGCTCCAGAATTTAATCCAGATCTGGAAACCATACCATATTGCATGATTTTATTTAATTTAAATATCCTTGACTTGACCTGACCTTCCCACACATCAAATTACGTCAAATTAAATTAAATTATAAAGCCAGTGATTAAGAGAGCATACACACGCGGATAACGTCATTAAATAAAATAATTTAATTTCATATATAGTACATTCTAGCACTGCCCATGTGAAAGTAAAACGTTAGTTAAAATCCAAACGGAATTGCTTGTAAAATCCAATTCGTTTGAATCTAGTGATGTAAGTAATAAATATAATCATATAAAATTCAATGGAAATGAAATTATATGCGCATAGCTACTAACGTTGTTCCACATTGTGCAGTGGAAGTGCTAAATAAAATCTCATCTCACACATTTAACATTAAA
The DNA here is from genome assembly GCA_009869925.1 of Thalassaphorura encarpata. NCBI lineage: Eukaryota > Metazoa > Arthropoda > Collembola > Poduromorpha > Onychiuridae > Thalassaphorura > Thalassaphorura encarpata. The sequence continues at coordinate 11,218 of WJEZ01002679.1, read as the reverse complement.
TTTCATACAGAAGGATTACTTGGTTGGCTACTGAGTCATAGTCATAAAGAACAGACTCAAATCCAATGTACTTGTACGTATTTTTAACCCAGAAGATGAACTAATGCAAATGGGAATGGCTTAAGACTTTTTTTTTTACGGAAAGGGTTATTCAGCTCGAAGGCGGCAACCGCTTGCTTGTAATTTGCCATGTAAATCATTTTCGTGTCAAAAAGTCATCAGGCTTAGGCTTCGGATAGGCCGACAATCGGAATGAACACATATAAGGGTTAAACTCAAAAGGTTGAGTCTAAGTCAAATGTTAAATACTGTTTGCTTGTACTTTGATAAAAACTGAGAAAACAAAATTGATAGATATGAAATAAATAAAATGAAACATTTTATTGGGTTCATAGAAATGAAATTCTTCTTCAAATGTTAAATACTGTTTGCTTGTACTTTGATAAAAACTGAGAAAACAAAATTGATAGATATGAAATAAATAAAACGAAACATTTTATTAGGTTCATAGAAATGAAATTCTTCTGTACTGTATTTGAGCATGGATTAAAATGTACGTGCAATACGTGGGAAACTATTTAGCATTTAATACCCTTTGTGTGAAAAATATAAAAAAGTAAAGTATGATTTCATAATTTACAAGCGCAAGGAGCAACGAGTACTTCACCTTAGCTTAGTGCTTGTACCTGTGCCCATGATTCATGATCATGACCAAGGCAAGAAAAATCGCGATACTTTGACATTGTGACTCATTGTAATATTCTGACTCAGGCTCAGTCAGTCAGTATGTAAACAAAACATGAGAATTTTACGTAAATTTTAGAGAAAATTCATGAGGAATAGGCCCAGGTAGGTGTTTGACCAGCAGCGTCAGAGTTTTAACGTCAAGACACTTCTGGTCCTCGTACTCAAAAATTTCACAAGGAATTATTTTGGATGCGTAATCAAGTCACAGGTACCAAATTTGTCACCTTCGGGTTAAACTTTGACAATGACAATGACAACGACAACGACAACCCTAAGCTACCTGTCATTTGCTACAAGGTACTAAATACTATACCCAGGGTCAGAAAGTTACTCAAATCACCTAACAATACGAATATTTCATATTTACCCAATTTATGTAATATAAATGTACATAAAATTAATTATTATGCATCTGTAGCTGCAGTCAAGTCATGCAAGCGAGGTCAAGGTCATAGCCATTCCTTCAAAGGTCAAATACTTGCCTAGTCTAGTCTAATCTTAAGGAATTTCCACTTTCCTTCCTTTCCGAATTCTTAGGATAATTCTAGGACGATTAAAGATTATAGCAATGGCATGGCACTTCCTGTTCTGTTCTATGCACTACAGAGTCTGGGTAGTTCCGTTCCGTTCGTCCCTCGTTCAGGCAAATTAGCATAATTCCTATGTAAAAGTCTACGTCTGGCACTGGCCTAGCCTGGCCGGTTACACACTTACACATGTGTTAATTTTATTTGCAGATGATTTAGCGTTAGACCATGCGGGATGCGGACACTATCTTATATAAACTGAACGAACTCCAGTACAATGAGCCACTTGTCACAAGCTAGCTCAATTTTTTTTTGCAAACGAACGTTTCCTTTCCAGTTAATTCATCCAGCGCAACCAAATAAAATTCAAAGACTCGATTTAATCTCAGAAATTTACAGTTTGTGTGTTAATACGTAAGTAAATTTACTTACCGTGTCAGTGTGCGTGTGAAGACTCTACTTTGGACAGGAACTAATTTTAAAATCCAACCTCCGCCTCCGTCCGCCAAAGAGTTCCGAGTAAATCAAAATTACTTGGAAATTAACGTTTGCCTCTTTTTCTTCGTCTTGTTTTAATAACTCGTTCTGGGCATACAAACTAAACAGACGCAGACGCCTAGTTGTCTTTATGCCTTGCGTTTGCTTTTGCATTTACGTTAGTTAAAGTTACGTTGAATTTGTGTATACGTAGGGTACGTACACAATTACCGAGTAAGTATGTAAATTTGTCCACGACACAAAGTGACCGAACGAGTTGATTTTTTTACACTGGGTGGCTGGGGCCTTGTCTTGCCTTGCATTTTGCCTGCCATGCAGGATTTCAATTTAAACCTCAATACAATAAAAGATGAAGAAAAGATGAGCAGGCACAAGCACAGGACAGGAGGGATAAATTGTACCAAGTCTTCCCTATTAAAGCTCAGTTAGTCCTTGTACATGGGACACTACAGTAGCCAAAAGCCAAAAACCCAAGTCAATCCATTTTTACATATTTTTACATACCGGTAAAATAATTTACGGTTTTATCTTAAAACGGAACTCAAGAATTAGCAACAACCTCCTCAGGAAGTTAAGTGTATAAACAATTTGGTTCGTTTTATGTCATTTTATTCCCAAAATGAATTTTTGGGCATTTTGGACGAGTGTGATTTTATTTTTGTGCCTATTTTCTGTCCATGTCACTTCTACGACCAGACATCATCATTCAAATCCAGCTAGAGAGTGGCAAAGTCGGGTAAGATTAGGTCTTAAATAAATTACACAAATTGAACAAATTTTGTAAATTGTGCAAGCCTGGCTAAATTGACATTTATTTTTGCTTAAACCGGCGATGGCCACGGCGCCCGCCTGTCGGCTGTTTAATAAATCTAATGAGGGCAAATTTGGCTAATCTAATCTAAGGCTTATGTAATGTTATCTGTCATGTGGAAATGAACCTAAAATCCAAGCTAAAGCTGCCCAAGTCCACTAATAATATTTGGAGGACGATTTTTTCATTCATTTAGCTTCAAACGCAGATTAAGTTAATGACGTCAATTATTTAATGTTTTTTGCATGGCAGGCATAAATTAACGTACTATTTTTGTTATTGTTTTTGTTATTGACGAAAGCACTTGATGACCCCGAGTAAAACCTTAAAAATCTAAAAATTTTAAATTCTGCTAAAAAAACTGACGATTTTGTTGTTATTAATTACAACCTGAAGTCAATTTTTTCTTTTGTTTTTAATTACAGACACAAGAGCTATTACATTGGACATGCAATGTACCCAAGGCTAGATTAGTTTATATAAATGAAGAACATCAATCCCGAATCACGCCAAATGCTGTTTGGATCCCTCAAGCCGCTGTTCTTCATCGGTGTGAACAATCTACGGGTAAATTTAATCAGAATTATGTTAAATTAAAATTTCAATGCAAAGTAAAGTTAATGACCGAACTTGACTTGAGTAGGTTATTGGCCACTGGGCTAGACTAGGTTATGCGTTTCACTATTTCTCCGAAATTGTTTTTTCCAATTGACTTGGTTTTTCTAGGAATGCTCAAGTACCAGTGGACAATGTCAGTTTATTTAATTAATTTTTGATTTTTGTCAATTTAACAGGTTGTTGTGCAAATCATCCAACCTTCAGTTGCAAACCAACGGAGACTGAAGAAGTTCCTATAATATTCAGACAGGTCAACATGCTCAATGGTGTAGGGACATTTGAACGTTTGACGTTTGTAAATCATACGGCTTGCGCATGTCAAAGTGTTGAAGGAAGTGGGAATGATGTGTGACTCGATACTGCTGCTGCTACTACTACTGTGAGCTGCGCATGCTCAGATACAGACACAGGCATCGGCGCGTGCGCCAAATGTTCAGCCAATGGAACGGAACCACGTGGTATGAAATTCGCTGCTGAAAATTTAAATTTGGCGGCAACGGCAGCAAAGTCGTCATCAGCGTCTTCCAGGAAAATCCTGAAGGAAAGAAAGCCTTGGTCGTCTTGGTCTTGGGCGACACTGCTAGGATTTTTATCTGTGATTTATGATTTACTAATTGCAAACTGTTTTACGCTATGAGATAGGAAGACGAACGAGTTCCTGCTGTGAAGCAATGCCCAATAATTGAATTAAATTATGATTATAACAATTTATGAGAACGAGAACTGGCTAGGCTAGGAAAACTCGTTCAGGATTCGTAGAAATCTTCTCAATGTCGTTTCTTACGCAGTGCAGTGCTGCATGCAGGTAGACTTTTCTACAAAAATGAACTTAATTTTTAGTCAAACGGCAGAGTTACCTTGATCTTGAATTGAGTTGGATGGAATGGGAATAAAAGGATTTGGATTTCTAGTCAACTTTCTATATAAATAATTATTATGTAATGGCAGGTCCTAGTGCAAAGGTTAATTTGGAGGCAACTGTCTGATTTTGTAAGATTATCCCTAATTAAAAGCTAGTAATTATACATAATTTGTATAACTTGTTCGTACGTAAGTATTAGTATTTTTATTTAATAGTATTACTATTACATTTTAATTTATTCCTCATAAGGTGAGAAGAGAATTTTGTACAAAACCATGTAATTTATCAAATAAATTTAATATAAAATTAAATTGACAGTGGGCAATTGTTTTTAGCATAGCATACTCTGCACAAGTCAATTTTGGAATTTTGACCCCAAATTCAAGTTTATTCCGTCTAATATGGCTAGGAACGAACATGGGTTGATTGTCCATATAAAATCAATCAAAATCCCATTTTAGGATCGATGAAAGAGAAACTCAAAGTTCAGACACACGTTTAATCCGGTTTAGTCGAGTTGTGTTTTAAATTTTTATTACACTGTCAATGCTCAGCTTAGTTAGCACGTGCTAACGTCTCGTAAATAATACATGCCTCCCATGTAGCCACGTATCACACGTTAATTCCTGAATATTGTATATTCATTTATAATGAATTTTAATATTATATGACAAATATTGCTAATTCAGTAGCACAGCACGAGTAAACCTGGATAAATATTTATACATTTCATATGACAATAAATTTTACTTTAGGGCTATTTCAGGGCACACAAATGCGAATGTCAAGTCAAGGTATTATGATCAATTAGTCACGCAATTCAATATTTTTCTAAACGAAACTTGCAAGAAAATTAGAATTATTCTATTCTTGAGTCATGTTAAGCCTGCAGTGTTAAATTTTCTTGTATTATTGGGCATTAGGTTTAGGACATATAACTCACATAACATAAGTGAACGTACTCACTCAGTAAATCAAAAACATCATGCCAAGTTCAAGGAAATGACTGACGCGTTAATTGATTTATTAATATAAAAAAACATGATTGATTTGAGGAATAAAACCAAGCAAATCAACGCAAAAGACAGGATTCTAGGAGCCAGAAAATTATTTTGTTTGAAGGTATTTCAGGGTTCAGGGCAAGACACGACATGAATATGAACATGAACATTGCTAAAAAGTTAATATGGGTTATTTGCATAAATAATTGCAAAATTGCTGATCTGTCGTGCACGGCAAGCGCCAATAAACGTCTCGTTTAGTAAAATTCTGGTCAAATTGGTTGTACATGTCACGAATTAAACTAAATTAAAAAATATTCATTGTCCCTAAGATTCTGGAGTTCTAACTTTTTAGGATTTTTGTATTTATAATGAAAAATATAAAAAATGTGAACGCTTAATTGGTAAATTGACAAATAATTACACAATGTAAGCTAAAGACGACCTTGACCATAACAAGTTTTAAAAATCAATACGGAACACATGAGGTGTCATAAATCGGTTTAATGTGCAGTAGTTACACTTCTCCGTCTCAACTTTTACTAACTGCTTTCTGCTTTCTCCAAAGTCATGAATTTTATGATGGTCATATCATAGCCATTACCTGGAAATTGTCAGACTTCATTTGAGAAAAGTTTCACGTAGGTTGTCAGCCAACGTCTATCTATCTAAAAAATGCAAACGTCACAGGAAACAAAGAGGGATTCAATGAGAATTGCTGTTAAATTTTCAAACTTTTGACCCCAACCATAAACCTAAACTTAGGCGACAATTCTTTTGAACTTTTTTCAAATAGAAATTAATAAGATTGAGAAGTTTAAGTACTCTGATCCCATATCGAGAGTAGCAAGACCGAGCTAATGGTGAGTTGATGCATTTTTTTTTACAAAAGCTGAGTTCAAATGGTCACTCAGCTTGTATTACCCTTAAAAATAATGGGAATGCTAACCTGTTGCAAAATTAAAGCCTGTTAACGTTGGTTAAATCGCCCATTGTCACGCGCCCAGCTCGTTAAGACTTCAATTATAATTTAAGCTAGAGTCAAGTGAAGTGTTCCATTCCAAGAGCTCAGCCATTAAACGAGCGAGGTGTTAAACAAAACAACGAGGTGCTGCTTTCAAAATAAAAGACACAAACCAATTAACTATTCATGGTAATTCCCAGTTGGCCTGCAGTGCAAGCCCGATTCAGTTTTCAGTTTAATTGGCAATTTTGATGGTCATGCCATTCACGAGCCCAGCAATGAGTTTGACCTTCGGATATTTCTACGTTCTACGAATAAAGTGCAGATTTTACAGAATTAACTTTCAAAATAAAGCGATTTTTATTGAATTTAATTTGTTATTTTAATTTTAGCTAATTGGAAGCTCAACTACAGACAGAAGAAAAGTCTGAAAGTTTGCAGTTCTAGCAATTCATGCAATTTGGAATTCAGTTCCTACGTATCTTCTAGAATATTTGTACGAAAAAAATCTAATGGATTTACATGGTAGGTAATAGCCCAAAGTTTCAATTTAGACAAACAGGCAAAATGTCCGAATTTTGCAGTAAAACCAGGCACTAGTTCACAGACCCTGGGAGGTAGTAACCATTAATATTGGCATTGCCATTCGCATTATTTTAATTTTAGCTAATTGGAAGCTCAACTACAGACAGAAGAAAAGTCTGAAAGTTTGCAGTTCTAGCAATTCATGCAATTTGGAATTCAGTTCCTACGTATCTTCTAGAATATTTATACGAAAAAAATCTAATGGATTTACATGGTAGGTAGGTAATAGCCCAAAGTTTCAGTTTAGACAAACAGGCAAAATGTCCGAATTTTGCAGTAAAACCAGGCACTAGTTCACAGACCCTGGGAGGTAGTAACCATTTAATATTGGCATTGCCATTTACAATGCCATTACTGTGATTATGGTTATGACCCTCGGATTTCTCATGAATGTCCAAATGACCATGGCCATGCCCATGTCCGATGTGTGTAGCTCTGAGGAAATAAAAATTGAAAAGTAATAATTTGTTCTGAAAAGTCCGAATTTGAACTTACTTTTGTACTGCGACGTATAGTGCTGGAGTTTTGATCCTTTTCGGGACCTTTGGTGCCCATGTATTTGAATATTGTTGTCGAACCAATTCAAATGAAGTGGAAGTCAATGCTAGGCCGAACAGCACATAAATTACCCGAACTGCCGCAAAAGGATTCCCCGATGCAACTATAAAATTATAATAATTATCAGAATTAATGATGAACTTTCTCATGGTTTGTTAAAGCAAGAGCAGGCACAGCACAACAAAGACAAAAAGTACAGTACCGCTACCTCCAGCCTGTGGAACTAAATCTCCAAATCCTACAGTCGTAAGGGTTGTAAAACAAAAATAAAAAGAATTGATAAATCCCCAAGATTCCGTATAATCGTAAAGAAATGCTCCAATGAAAGTATAGCCAATGAGAAGATTGAGAACACCGAATATAGATAATGTTGTACCTGGTTAAAAAAATTGACAATATTGCTACATTTTGCAATAAAATTTCGACTACTTACCAAATAATTTTTGTAATTTTGTAGCTTTTTCAGGTAATGAAAAATCATATTTGACAAATCTTCCAAAAACAGCCAAAAACATTCCAGCTAATAATTTCCCAGATAGTGCAATTTCAATTAGGGCTAAAGGAATCCCCAACAAGGAAAACATGACACAAAAAACTCGTCCAGACGTTGTTTTCGGGGTAATATTTCCGTAGCCTATCGTTGTAACTAGTGTGAATACAAATAGGAGTGAATGGAAAAAATTCCATCGTCCCTTTGGATTTTCTATTTCTTCCAAATAGCGATCAAGGGCTCCTTCCGCAATTTCTTCAAGAGTTCCTTCATATTCTCGTAATAATTTTGTAAAAGATTCTAGGGTTAGGATCTGTGCATGTAAATTTGAATTAATTTCTTGTCTAATTAGTGGTATAATTTATTGTTTTTTAATTTACATCTTCTGTGGAACTACAATTTCGGCTCATTTCTAAAACTGCGGAAGCAAATTTTGTACGGGCTAGGTTAACAGTCACTCTAGTGTGCTGAATTTTCGCTTTGTCATCATCTGCTTCTAGTTTTACAAAAATCTAAAAATGTTTTAAAAATGTTTTTAAAACACTTTTTTGGGCGAACTTATGAATTCTCTTTACATTATTTGATGAAAAAATAAACTTGTAAACGAACCCATGCTCCAACTCCAGAGTAAATGATGAGAGCAATTCCAAATATTGCAAAACCAATAAAGTTTTTTAAAATCGATTCTTTGTCTGAATCTGTGACACTAGAACTAGAACTAGAATTATTTTCTTCCCCAGTATTTTCACCATGATCATATCCATGGTCAGTAATATTATTATTTGTCGAAAACTTTCTATTATTTAATTCTCCTAGTCCAACTTCAAGTTGTTTAGCAGAAAGTACATAAACCATTTCACTAGACTTTTAATTTTCCGGGGTAAAAATGTCAAAGGGTCAGGTCAGGCCAAAAGCCACAGCGGTACTAAATTTTCGGTTAGACTAGACATCGTCATCACCGGGTTCCTGTTCTTTTCTTTTCTTAATCATGATTAACTCTTATAAATTTTAAAACGATGGGCCATGCCATGTTAAAGCACTTAAATGATGAATTGAATATTTTATTCTTGAACCTATCAGCCTTTCCCCTGTCCATATGTTTCCTTTATAGCCTCGTTACTCTGGTTAACCTTGGAATTCTAGCTATAACTATTTCCCCCAAAAGTTAATTCAGTCAATACTAATTTCAAAATCATAAGGTACAGGCCTAGGCATAGCCACAGTCACAGTAAATAGAAAATTATTCATCAGTTTTAATATTAGAAGAAAGAGACAAGAAACACGAAGGTTTAGTTGAACGCTAGACTAGTTCCTATGCAGTTACACGGGTTTATGGTCGATTTAATAGTGAATAAATGATTTGGTACATGTACAAGCCATCCATTTTACGGTAATACTGATTATAACACAAGACAACAATTTTAGCTTTGGTTTTGCCATTGCATTGCACTAGGTTTACTTTTACTTTACTCTTTTACTACTCTCTCGTCAGGTCAAGGTTTTTTGCTTTATTTTCTTTCCTTATTTGGGGGCATTAATCCAAATCTTTATCAAAATGCGACAATTCGACAATGGTCACTTCTATTTTCATAAATGTCATCATCGCATTAATATAATTAAAAATGTAACTTGTCAAGCTCAAATTAAGAAATATCAGAACGAACGTACGATATCATTAAGACGTTAAGTCAAATTTTGACGAATTTTAATAATTTTACTCAAAAATTGTTAGTAGTTGATAGATTTTTTAAGGCATCAGCTTATAAATATATCTGGGTGCAAGGCATTGCATCTGGCAAATAATCTTCCAAATATTGGATCAAATTGAAAAAATTGATAGGCGCGTAAGAATACAGGCGGAGATAGGTTTTTGGTTGAATGAATCAACTCAAGGGTCGCATTCCAATCAAGGCCGCAGCTCTAATCCCGGCCTTAGGCCTTGCCCATTCATCCAAGAATTTTACTACGAGTTGTACTATTAGAATCTTTCAATGAGAATTAAAACGGTAAAACTTGTAACTCAGACTTTATCAATGGGGATTAAAACGGTAATTGTTGTACTACGCTTACGCTACGTTTATTTCCGGGTTTCCATTCATAACCATAAAATCCCGATGCAATATCATTCCGTGTAATTTGTCTGTCTGTTTGTACATGGCAATTAACTGCAGCAAAATTTCAAAATTTTGTGATCGCCCTAGTTTAACCTTTGACCTAATCATAGAAATGTACCGAACAGAACAAAATTAGGCTTTATTTTGAATGAATATTTATTCAAAACACCAGTATTAACCACGCGGACGTGTGGTCCAATTTTAAGTTAAACCACTTGACCCATATGATCTAGCAAAATTTAAATTACGCCTTGCCCATGACCAATCAGCAAAAAACTTTTTATCAGAAAAAGACAAGGCAAATACATTCATATCCTCTTCGGCTGCACTTTAGTCAATGCAATAGTAATACAAATACGAATTTAGTAAACAAGACAAATTATAGAATCGCAATGGAATTGCGTGAATTAATAAAAATACTCATTTGACAATCATGACAGTCTCTAGCACTGCTTTTAATTCTTTTAGCAGCATATCATTTTCCAAATTCCCAGCTGCCAGGCTATCTTGTACGGATTTTAATTCACCTAGTTCACGCACAACTTCTGCGGCCTTTGCGTGGAGTTCACGAAGAGCTTCCAAACGAGTAGAAATTTCTGGCAAGGCTTCAATCGTAGACGATGAAGATTCCAATAATTCATAAAGGCTCGTCAGCTAAAATAAAATGCAAATATATTACGACAAATTCACAAAATGAGTAAATTAGCTGCAAACCTTGAAAGTGCGTTCCAATTCCTGGACATCCAATTTCTTTTCAGCAATTTTGCTGACTTTGTCCAAAACTGAGCTTAATTTTGCCTCGATTAGCTCAATATGGGAAGGTTCTAATAAACTCAATTTTGTATGAAGAACCGTAAGTGCCCCTAGCACAGTTTTATTCTTTGGACGGAGCTCCAATGGAATCTATACGAAAAAAATTATAATCTTTAGCTCAGGTCATATAATTTCCAGTCATTTAATTTACCATAATATCTTTCCCATCATTTCCTCCCAGAACATTTTCCAATCTATGAATCCTAGCCTCCAACTCCGTTGCTTTTGCCCCAGCTGTTGACCTTGACAATTTCTTTTCAACCATTAATTCATATTGCAATTGTTGAGATGACCCGTCGTCGTCTCCTTTGCCCTTGCCCTTGACCTTTCCTTCAGCTTCTTTCAAATTCAACCCTTCCAATTTTTCCTTAAGCCCAGAAGAATCTGCAAAATTACTCTTGACTAAATTTCCAAATTGAGTTTCCAATTCCGACAGCAAAGTTCGATAGTGTTGATCTTCATCCTTGGCCGTAGGCAATGAAGATTTTGTTTTCAATTCTACTGTCAAATCATCCAATTCTTTTTTTATACGAATCAGTTTAGCAGACGTAGATTCGGCTCCACCATCTGGTCCAGAGCGATAGCCAATATTTTCATCAAAATCAATTGGATAGCCACCAACATTTTTTA